>APFE030087377.1:0-41485 GCA_000404065.3 Pinus taeda
ATGTGATATATTACCTTAGTCGAACGTTAAATCCAACTGAGCTAAAATATTCACATGTGGAGAAATTGGCATTGGTAGATGTTCAAGTTGTCCAACAATTTTGTCATTACATTCTTTTTTTCACTTACTGTTTCACGGATACCCTGGTCAGTGGGTAGCCGCTACGTCCAGGGGTTTAAATCTCTGAGTGGATGCCACCCGAAGGGCATCAACACCCCTCGGCCTATTTACTGACCTAACCCCAAGAGCTTTCGGGATTCGACCCTGTGACCTCCCATTGGCGAGGCACTTGATTTGACCAATTGAGCTAACTCTTGGGGCTCTTTTTTTCATGCATATATTGTTATTACAGTTAGACTATTTTGGTTTCTTTAGTAATATATGTCATTTAACTTACGCATTTGCTTATGAACTATTTTGTATGCAATTGTATGAATTTGGTTGAAGGCTTGTTGTTGAATTAAGCCGTCACTTTGGTTTGTGGACTATTCTTCTTTCCAGCTCGTGATTTCGTTTTGCTCGTGTATTTCTTTCAGGCTACATACTATTACAGGCTAATAAGGGACACACTTATTTTTCCCCTTTGTGTGTTAGAAATCTCATGCATCTCACTTGACTCACTACAGAGTCACACACTTGCTTCATCCCAAAGTTATCATACTTACCTTTGCACACTACCGCGGTCAAGGCACTACATTACCACCCACTGCTGTAAATCCTACTCCAAATTGTTTGAGGTCTAGTTGGGACTTCTTACCAGGGAGATCCTCTTGAATGTCAGCGGGTCCAACACCATCAACATTTCTGGCGCTAGAAGGAGGGAAATGACAAGTTGAGCCCTCAAAGTTTGTTTTGAATCTCTGCATGTCATTCATCACTTACATCACAATATAAACCCTGACATGTTTTTCTCATGATCATGATTTTGAAGTGTCAGAGGATGTCATAGATGACTTGTCACAACTCAAATATGATGCTGAAAGCAGAGAAGCCTTGTTAATTCATGCATTTTCCTTTTTGGGTTTCTATGACAGGAATGAAGTCCCATCGGACGATATTTCCCGTGGGTTGTTCACTTACACGTTCGAAAGGTGTGTCAATCAATGGTGTCTCACATTTCTTGCAACCTCTATACTCTCTTTCAAACACATGATCAGAGAGTTAGGAAGTGCTTTCTTTCGTTATGACTGTAAAGCACTTAATCTCAAAATTCTAAATTTGTGAAAAGCACTTGACGAATCAATTGCATACTTTTATGAACGCTTCCGCCATTACTGTTTTGAATTTCTAGAAAATGAAGTTGATTGGAAATTTTTGACTGAAAGATTTCAATATATTCTTCACATTTCGAAAAATCCACAAGAGTTAGAATTTTTCGAACCCCTCCCAGCATATCTCAGTGTTAGAGCTTCTAAATCCGACACAAACAAGTTTGTTGTCCCAAGTGACCCTCCGTGCCCTTCTGCTCAAATAGCTCTAACTCCGCAGGACGAGGTGGGAGAAATTGTGAACCTACTTGTTGAACAATTGCCTCCTCCCACCCCACCTGCTCTAGATTTCTGTGTAGATTTGAACTGCAAGCCCGATGGTTTTCACGTGGTCTCATCTCCTCGACCTCCGTCCACTAATTCTATTGACCCTCTAGATCTTGGTGTGTTGTGTTCATCTATTCTGGATTCCACATGCGATGTTCACAAGGATCAAGTTATGGACGGAGTTGGTGTTGGGAAGTCAACCTGCGCTATCATTTTTTATGAGTATGTGTGGGAATCTGAACAAGAATTTGCAGTGAATGATGGCATCCTTTTGTCCGCACCTCGTCTGCTTTATCCTGACATCTTTTGCGATTCTTCCATTTCTGATTTTCCTTGTGAAAAATCATCCTCGGATGTTTCTACTTCTGATCATTCACAAAACACATAGGATGTCAATTTGTCATTTGATTGCGAAGAGGACAAATCTTTCTTCCTAAATCCACTTGATCTCTCATCTTTCATTTCTGGAAATTCGGAGGGTGAAATTTTTTATTTCCCATCAACTCCTCTGTATGATTCGTCAGATCATGAGGATGTCGATGTCCATCTTGAATTTTATGATCGTGGTCGTCGTGATCTTTTCACTCAATCCTATGATCATGATTCTGATTCACCTATTGTTGATCTTTCTAAGCCACCGATCTTTGATGATCCATCTTATGATGAAGTGGAAATACCTCAATCTGTTGAGGCACTTTAGCCCGAGTTGATGGTTATGTCAGGTTCTCGTAGCCTTAAGGTCAATTCCACTTCCAACCAAAAATATGTTGAATCTCCCCAGGCTCCTCGTCACTCTCTTGTTTACATTGAAAATGAATTTGGTTTATATTTTTTAGATACTCCACCAGAATAACGTAATCCTATTGCTCATCCATTGGAGCAGTCATACATAGCGAGCACTGTGGCGAAACAAAAATTTTCTTCCTTCTTCATGTTTGCTCGTTTGTAATGTTCGAAAGAGTGTACATCTTTGTTGTCCACGCACAATGTGACACAACACCATGATATGTCTGTAGGGTGTCTTTCATGTGCTTTCATTATTTTCTTTTCTGTAAATGCATTCAAACTTCGAACGTTTTGGTTTGCATTGCTTTTATCTTTCTTGTTTAGAGGTTTGCTTGAATATCTTTCTTATTGGTCACGCCATCACCTACATGGGTCTACCAATGCGTAGGTGGTTGCATTGGAAATATCACTTCACGTGAGTTGGCCCATGCTCTGCTTAGCTTAGGAGTAGGAGTAGTGTTTTCTTTCCCGTTTTTGTCTTTGCTTATTCTATTTTGTTTGCTTACTCTGTTTTGTGTATTTCCTTTGCTTGTGTATTCGTTTTATGCACCCTTAGGATTAGTTTCCCCATGAAACTGTGTTTGGCTTCTTAAGACAACCAGTGTGAAATACAAGAGGACGTGTACAACTATCAACACTTGGTTATTTGTTTATTCCCTCTCCTTATGAAGATCTTGTGTTTCTTTCAGTCGATGATACCCTAATGGAAAATATGTTCCTTTCAGAGTGAGTCTTGGTGAAATCACAATGCTTGAACTTTTAACTAATACCACCTACTCTAATCGGTTTTCTATATTCGGTTAACCCTTTTCAATTTAGTCAAGTAGAGTAAGGTGAAGGGGAAAACCTTAACAAATATGTCAGAGGTATATATAAACATCCCTTTCTGAAGGGACAACCTCTTCTTCTCTTAATAAGTCGGGATCCTTCTTCCGCCTCATGAAATAAATAAGTGTCTATGCACAATTCTTTGAAAAATGAAAAAAATAAAATAAAGGCAAAAAAAGAGAAAGGTTTCTTGCGCAAAGAGGTGAAGCAAGTAACTCTGTTGGGCTACTCTCTAGGCTTGCTGGCAGCGGAACAATACTTGTGTTCCTGAAGTGACTATGTTGGGGTATTGTCTAGGCCTGCTAGTATCGGAATAACACCATAGATGAAACTAAAACTTTGACAATATATATTACTTGTGCATCAATATACCCCTCATGCCCAATCAAGACAACTCAGTTGACTTGGCTTGGCATGTGTGCTACTGATAAAGAGAATGGTAGGGACTACATCTTTAACTCAATTGAGCTAGTGAAGAAGCTATGAAAATCAAATAATCGGACAACACTTCCAGAAGTGTTAGACTTGCTTTACACGAGACAAGGTCCATATAGAGAGTTGGAGTTCTACTAGTGTGTCACCAATGTTGTAGCAGCTACAACCACCCTCCAAAATTTTGTCTATGCTTTGTTTTAGAGCCTCCTTCCTAAAATCATAGCAACTCATCTTGCACTGACCCAGGTACTAGTGATGTGATTGAGCTTTATCTTCTGATTACGACTTGTGATTTCTAACTTGATTTTCTGTCTAACCCGCAAGACGATCTCTTGACTTGGTTTCAACCCGGTTTCAGGATTGCCTTAATGAACTGCGTAATCCTTGAGGGCAATCAACCTTGCTCTCGGGAATTGCGTTATCCAAGCCCGCAGTGAGCCTTCAACTCCAAAACTATCCAGAGCCAGTTGATAGCCAACCTTCAGCCGAGAAAATGCATAGAGAATGAGAGGTAGCTTGAGCCACTCAACCCAGAAATTGCGCAAAAGATTTCCCTCAACAGTGGCCCAATGCATGAGCTAGTCAGTTGTCTAGTTCTCTCCGGAACTGTGCAATCTCTCTGTACATGCATGGAAGATTTTTCTTGAAAACCAGAAAGCAAAAAAGCAAAAAATCATTCCTATAAAACAGGGATCCATTTTTAGTAGTTGAAGTTGCACTTGATTTATTTTTGGAAACTGCTGCTAAGTGTCATTTTTTCCTAGATTTTTGGCCTTCTATCATAAACCCTAAATCGACCAAATATATTTAATGGGCGCTGCCAGAGCTCATTTTCACATTCGATCTTGGAGCTTTGGCATTCCCGAGGAGATCTAGGAACCTTTGGCACAGTCGTCGCAACTTTTCTGGGTAAGTCTTGGTTTTCTAGTCTTTTGCTATTTTTTTTGTCGTTTTTGTTTGTTTGGCTTGTGAGAGTGTTGTGTTACCCATTTTATTGAACAAGCATTGGCGTTTTGACTTGTTTTAGCTTGTAGAAGTGTTGTTTTAAGTTTTGCATTGCCTTTTCCAAGTGTCGCGTGCATAACCCAGTTTTTGCACTAATGGTTGTCGTTGCGGCGACTCGCTCCACACGCTTCATTGTTTTTAGTTTGATTGAATCCTACACTCGTTTTATTCGCATGCATCATAATTTACTCAGATCTTCACCCACCTTCACTTCCCCCTTCAGATCTAGTCGTTTTCATGTTTCCATTTGGTTGATCTAGGTTTCCTTGGCCCGAATCTTACTCCTCCCAGGCATGTACTATGCATTTCTGGATCTCAAGGCTTTGCCTTGGCTCTAGGAATTATGCAGAGGCTGCTAAGGCCTGGCTCCAACTGTGCACTGTGCAATTCCAGGAGACAATCCTGAGCCTTGGTCAGTGGGATTGCGCAATGCGCAAAACCAGTTGGCAGTCAGTCATCTCTGAGAACTAGTATTGTGCAATTCTTCCCGGTAGTTGCTTAGTTTGTTGTTTGGTATGTTCATGAAGTGCTTTGGTTTCACGCTAATATTTGCATGTCATGAGTGTCTTCCCTGTGTTTGGGTCTAGTGGTTGTTGAGCAACTCTCCAACAATTACAAGTAACATGGCTTCCAAGAGAGCTGCATCAAAGGATACCGTCAAGAGTAGCACTGGCGAAGCAATTGAAAAGGTCTCAGTGAATATACTGGTTTAATTTGTTGTTTGGTATGTTCATGAAGTGCTTTTGGTTTCATGCTAATATTTGCATGTCATGAGTGTCTTCCCTGTGTCCAGGTCTAACGGTTGTTGAGCAACTCTCCAACAATTACAAGTAACATGGCTTCCAAGAGAGCTGCATCAAAGGATACTGTCAAGAGTAACACTGGCGAAGCAGTTGAGAAGGTGTCAGTGAATTTACCGGTTTATGAAGACACTCAGTTGTTCATTGAGAAGGGCATGAAGATAACATGGCAGGAAATCAAGGATATATTTGCACAGGACTTCAAGGAAGATCTAGAAGATCGGTAGGTGTATGTAAATATCCACTGGTCATGCGTACATAAGGTTGCATGCAAGTACCCCGCATTCCTATGTGAAAACATCATCCACTGGATTGTCTCACACATAGATCCCGAGACTATGACATTGACCAGTGCCAGTGGAACACAATTTTCTACCTTCGGAATGGAGAATTATCATTTACCTCAGCCGGTGAACTGCATGGATACAATTTTCTATGCCACCCACAACTATGTAAACATCAGAGATATTATAAAGCATTGGGTGATGGATTCGTCCAATTTCAAATCCACACCCAATCATGTTTATAAGATGAAGTCACTTAGGAAGGCCTACCAGTTCTTGATCATCTTTGCATGCCAATTATATAGTCAAGAGAGTACGAAGACCTTTCCACAGAATTGGGTGGTTGTGTTGGACCAGTTGGTGAATGATGGAAAATAATTCAACTGCTCAGATCCGTTGGCTCATCAGTTGAAATTCCATGTGACTAACGCCTAGAATCCGCCCAAGGATGAGTAAGCGAGATTCTACATGTTTTCCTCTTTACTTGATGCAATCTGTGCCTAGCATCAGTTTCATGGCATGGGTTGGAGATGGACACCACAAGAGAATGTCGTCAATATTTATTTCAAGTTTCTTTTCGAGTGCAACTACTAAGGAGTTATGGCAAGGCTAACTGACCATTTCATTTCCCTGGCTTACAAGTTGGTCTTTGAGTATGATCCACCTTGCATGTCCCAAGAAGCGATGGAGGCAATACTCAATATAGTAGATTGGTATGCCTCACTCGGTGGCACCTTCATTAGGATGTTTAGCGGAAAGAATCCTCTGCATGTTCTACTAAGGTGTGCCACGGACAAGTTGGTCATCCAAGAGGTTTCGTATTACATCTCCACAGGGTTATCAACAGGACTGCATAGGAGGAAGAAGGCACCATGATATGTTGTTCCTTTGCAGATTGGATTGTACGGGATTAAGAGCTTGAAAGATGCGGACGTCGAAGCTAAGGAGATAACGAAGTTTGAGTTCGACACCATAGATTACAACCCATATGATCCCCATGAGATTTGCAAGAACCACTATGCGAGGATGTATTATCCATGGATCCATGTGGCATGTCATTGGGAAGAGGAGGACCCTTGCGAATATTGTTACAACCACTCCAAGCTCAATGAACCAATCAGTATAGCCACAAAATGGAAAGCTGCTCTACAGGCAACAACACCACAAGAAGCAACAACAAAAACAACAATAAGCAACAAACCGACACAAGGCAAGGGTAAAAGGAATATTGTCGAGAACCCAGAGGCTGAACAAAGCTACAAGTTCAAAGAAGGTCCTCTCCTTAAGAAAACAGCTTTTGCAGCAGAGGAAAAGAGGCAACAACGCATAAAGAGAGGAGAGTGAAGGGAGAAAAGCAAAGGTTGGAGGAAGCAGAAAGGAAGTTGCAGGAAACGAAGAAGAAGTTGAAAGAAGAACAAGAGTTAAGAAGGAGAGAGAGGTGTTGGGTGTGGTTTTTATACCTATTTTCTACACTTTCTTTCCCTAGTTTTGATCCTCTTTTCCTCCAGGCCAAGAAAACTTCACATGTTAATCACCCTTTTTCTCATTATATACAACCTATTTCGCTGTCATGTTATTTTGCCATTAATTGTTGAATATAACGATGCAATATTCCTTTTTGTGGCTAACTGGGGTAAGCATTGGAGCGGTCTTTTGAGTCCTCTTCTCTTTTTCAGGTGTTGCTTGCGAGAACAAGGTTATGGAGTGAACAAGTTGCGCTGATCGGTTTCAAAGCAGAGTAGAACAGATTGATCTTACACTTTTTATGTTGTTACTGATTGTTGTTACACTTTGTATGGTGTTACATGTGTTGTTGTTACACTGCGTGCTGCTAAAAGTGATTGTTGCTACACCTCAGATGTTGTTACCCAGTGGTTGTTGTTACATCCCAAACCATCATAATGTTGTTGCACCATAGCTAGCACGGTTGTGGGTACTATTCCACGCAACAGCTGTCGGAAGTTATGAATTGTTTATTTAGAAGTAACAGATCCAAATGGTTTTGATCTTAACCAATGTATCTGAATAGCATTTGTATTTAGGAACAGGTTGTAACGACTTCTATTTTATGATCTACATGAGAATCATGAGATTTTTATGACTGATCTATTCTTGATTTTGGGTATGTAATAACTATAAAAGAAACTCAATCTCTCATGAATGGGGATGGCATAATGAGCACCGTCATTCTGATCTTGTAACTTTCAATTATTTTTAATGTTGAAAACACTACGGTGATGATGTTATTGTTTTTCATTTGATTCTTTAACTAATCTCATGTTCATTCCTGCGCCCCTGCTGGGGAGGAAGGGCCCTCCTATTTAGCAGAGACTGCAGCGGTATAAGTAGCCGCATATTATTGTTTCTTTTATTATTTGTATGGTTTTCTGTTGTTGCTGTATAAATTGTAAAATATATGCGTTTCAGTTCCAGAATTATATTATGTTGTTACACTGGTTTGATTAAGCAGAATGGTAGTTGACCAACAGGTGTAGTTATTAGTTCAGTGTGTGGCGTGGCCTTTCTCTGGTAATCATGAAGTGTGATTTCATTTCTATAGAGTGTTTTAATTTCTGCAATTGATTCAACAACATTCTTTACTGTTTTTCGATTTTCATTCTTGGTTGTAGTGTATCGGCACAGATAGTGCAAACTCCATTGAAACAGCGAGACCTAGCCTGGGTTGACAATTAAATGGTTGCAGTCTTATTCAATTAGGATTGATTAAAACAACGCTACAAGAGGGAAGAGAAATAGAAACAAGAATATGAAGAAGGGAAAGGCACGATGATTGAGAAAACTGCGCCCATACAGGTTGAGGAGGTAAAAAAACCAGTAAATAAAGAAGAGGGTGAGAAGATGCAGGAATATGAGCTTGCTTAGTAGATTGAGAAAAATTGTTGAAGCAACAGAAATGGAGTTGGGACAGGAGCCATAGGACCAAGATACTAACCTCATTTCGAGAGTTCCCGAGGTTGCCCCTCAATATCCACCACCTCCAGTATCAAAACCAATCCCGAGCGAGCAAGGAGAGATTATTATACTTGATGATGATCCAGTGATGGATGCGTACAATCTATCATTTATTGAGTTGCAACAAAAGATTGTACAAGCATGGAGAAATCATTTCCCAAATGATCATGTGTCACTTGCATTTATAAAGGAAAGGGTGATAATGTCATATTTTAGAAAGCATCCAGTCACCATGGTCGATGCCACTATGGCTTATGCAAGAGCCACGAGCTCAAATGTCGCAGAGAATGAACAGATGGCTAAGAAATTTCAAGCAGCCGAGTAGAAGGCAAAACAATCTGCATGATCCGCAATGACAGAGATGAGGAAAGCGGTACTTGTTGAAGTATCAACTATTGAGGCCACCATGCGGAAACTCTATGACGAATTTTTCACCATGCATAAGGCGGTTTTCCATATATTTGGTTTCAACAATGGAGCAAAAATATTGCCCATGTGAAAGAATGGGCAATGAGATACAAAGGAGCCCCACTTCACTTGCCCAAAATGATGAAGTTGCAGGTAGAGTTGGACAAAGCAAAAATCTAGATGCGGATGTAGAACTATGAGCATCTTGCCCTGTTCATCAATAACATATAGGATTCATATGCACAATTGTTCAAGAGTTTGAATGTCATGGTGAGAATGCATAAGATCTTAACAATCGGTTCCCTCACCGCAGCTAAGGAGAAGAACTAAGTCCGATTAGAGATCGATAGGTACATGCAGAAGCTAAGGCAAGAGGCCACCAGCGATGACTTGGAGATGAGCGTAGAAAATATGCAAAAGTACATTGGTGGTCCTGTCATAGTCAAGACCATGATGCACATTCTTCAGGATGAGTTGGAAAGGGGTTCCAAAACCATATACCCACAAGCTATGGAGGCAAGAATCCGTTATCAGAAAGACATTATCAATCAGTATGGGAACACCATAACACAATACTAAGCTTGGTATTAGTACGTCACCGAGAGTCATCAAGTGGATGTTTCCGAGTTGGTCTTTCCCCAAACTTCTGAGTCACAATGTTTTGTCTTGTTAAGTTGTCTCTAGCCTATTTTGTCTCACATGGGTACATGTGGAAAATCTATATTATTTTCAAATATGTTGTAAGTGAATTTCCAAGTGTCATTAGTGGAATGTGAACAGTCACTATGTAATGTAATGAGTTATTTGTAAACAAGTTGAAGAGTCACGAGGGTAGTTGAAGAGTCATAGGGAAATGTCAAGGGTCACCCCACCCTTATAAATAGAACCTCATAAATCATAAAAGAGGCTTTTAGGGAGCCAATCTTTTGGCTAGGCTTAGGCTTAGAGAAGGCTTGGGAGTATTGTGACGAGTCTTAGCTTCTCCACAACATAGAGCGAGTATACTTCTTTGGACTCGGAGTAGGTGTTCTTGACTGTAATGTTCCACTAGGGGCTCGTAGCTACAAATGGTGTCTGTATGGATGAAACTTTCACTTATAATATAATAACTGAGCCAACATGTTTTCATGTATATGTTGTTATTGTAGTTGGACTATTTTAGTTGCTTTAGCAATATATGTTGTTTAACTTACGCATTTGCTTATGAACTATTTTGTACGCAATTGTATGAATCTGGTTGAAGGCATGTTGTTGGATTAACTCGTCGCTTTGGTTTGTGGACTATTCCACGTTCCAACTTGTGATGTTGTTCCGCTCATGTGTTCCTTTCAGGTTGCGTACTATTGCAGGCTTTTAAGAAACACACTTCTTTTTCCCCTCTGTGTGTTAGAACCCCCATGAATTTCTTTTGACTTGCTGCAAAGTCACACACTTGCTTCATCCCAGAGTTATCATACTTACCTCTGCGCACTACCGCGGTCAAGACACTACATTACCACTCACTGCGGGGAATCCTACTCCAAAAAGTCCGAGATTTGGTTAGGACTTCTTACCAAAGAGATCCCTTGAATGTTGACCGACCCAAAACCATTAACAATTATATTATATAAAGAAATTAAATTAAAACATCTTCCATTTTTAATAACCAATTTATCATATTATATTATCTAAATAAATTAAACACCATTATATTAATAGGTTGAAAAAAAAAATCCTTAAAATAATTAATTTATGGATTGAATTCACTCATATCCTAATGAGAAGATTACTTCCATTTTTAATATCCCCCAATGGATTGAATTCACACGAAACGATGGAGAAAAGAAAGAGACCCCCTTCCATTTTTAATAACTAGTTTATTACATTACATGCCGAGTATATCGCCCAATGGATTGAATTCACACGAAACGATGGAGAAAAGAAAGAGACCCCCTTCCATTTTTAATAACTAGTTTATTATATTACATGCCCAGTGCAAACTCAAATTTGGGGTTATGAGAGAGACCAGCATTGATGTGAAGGGAAGAACAGTTGGCTCATCCAGGGTACTTATAAATGATCTCTCTCTATAAACTAGTTATAATAGTGTTAGTGGACTCTCCCCTTTTATTGACTTTCTTATCTGTGAAGGGAAGAACAGTTGGCTCATTAGTAAAATATTTCTTTTTTTTCACGTTGGGAAGGTCCTCGCTAAAAAGCTACATATTATAATCATATTACATCATACATTTGGGACAACATTCATCAAATACACTGCTACCCAGCACCGGAATCGAAACCTGGTGGAGAGCATGGCAAACCTGGTGGAGAGCATGGCAACCGACCACCCCCACCATCGAATCATCTTCTGCTACTCAGTACCGGAATCGAACACCCCCCACCATCGAATCATCTGCTACTCAGAATCATCTTCTGCTACTCAGTACCTGAATCGAACACCGGAATCAAAACCTGGTGGAGAGCATGGCAACCGACAACCCCACCATCAAATCATGCACTTCGCGTGAATATTATTAAACCATTTCACCCAACCTAAAATGCCAATTTCAAATCAAATACAGTGCTGCCCAGCACCAGAATCGAAACCTGGTGGGGAGCATTGCAACCGACAGCCCCACCATCCAATCATGCACTTCGGGTGCATATTATTAAAGCATTTCACCGAACCTAAGATGCCAATTTCAAACCTCCAGGAACAAAGTAGAACTCCCATAATTTTTTATACAAATATTTGATATCCCGAATCCAATACCCTACATTTTATACAAATATTTGACACCCGGCATCCACCATCTTCCATTTTATTATATACTCTGCATTTTCTCATGAACGCATGCACAACATTCCTGATCTTCGAACAGTATATTTCTCATTTCCATTAGCATCCGCGGTGATCTCGATTTTCACACAAGCAACGAGTCTCAAGATCGATCCCGGTAGCGGATACTGCAATTCCAAGTGCACATACTACCGCAAGCGCACGCCCCCGGGCAGGTTTCGATTCCTGCGGAGCTGCTGCGGTAGCGTATGTTCAGTGTTTTGATTTATATGTAATATATATGTAATAAAAAAGGGTTCATAATGTTTTAAAAGGGAATTACCTCTTCTTATTTAAAAATATATTATATATATACTATTATATTTATATATATATATATATTACAGCAAGCGAAAATCAGTGAATTTCTTCAAAGACTAGTATTTGGATATTTTCACTTTCACCTCTTTATGTCCCTACAATGGTCGAATTGCTCTGATTGATTCCGCCAAAGGGGAAACCATCACTTATCCATAATCGCCGGGTATAGTTTGATTTTTTTTGTTTTGAAAATTATGGAAATTTTATGAAAATTTTGTATGTTTTTTTTGTAAATCCAAGTTACTGTGGTTAAATTTCAAGATTTTGGGTGCACTAGAAATTTTTAATTCTAGATACACCAGAATTTTTTGATGGCCTTAAATCTATTTCCACTATCAAAAAAATATCCAAACACTGCTATTGTAAAATTTCTTGATAAAAAGTTAGTCCAATATTGATTTTTATTTTTTTTTTTACTGTTATATTGTAATTAATAAAAAAAAACCATTTTTTTCATTCAATTTGGTAATTTTAATTGATTTTTTATAAATTTTGAAAAATACAAATGAAATTAATATTTTGCAAATTAAATATTTTCGTAATTTTTATTTCTATTTTTTTATTTATATAAATAACATAATTATTTTATAGATTATAAATAATTATTAAAAAAAATTAATTTAAAAAAAAAAAAACAAAAAAAAAAAACAAACAAACAAACAATTATATACGAATTGAATGACAATTTTCTTACATTCTATTCAAATTTATATCGCTAATGTATGACAATATACTACATTCATATTTATAAATTTCGTGGATCAATCATTCTGAATAGATTTTATTTCAATAAAAACAAAATTATTTTTTTTAATTATATTCCAATATAATTAAGAAAATCTCTGCTATTAATACCTTTATATACCTTTATAATTAAATCTTGATATAAAAATGGGATAATTAAATCTTGATATAAGAATGGGATGGGATGGTGAGAGATTTTTTTATGCTGTAGTTTAACTAGTCAAAGGAATTGCTTAGAAAGTTATGGAAATTTCGGTGAAATTTGGGTCATATTTACAGAAAATCTGGCAAGGACTTTTGTAAATCCAAGTTATAGTTGTTAAACTTCAAAATTTTAGGTGTCATAGACTTTTTTGATGGTGCTAACCCATTTCCACCATAAAAAACAGAATTCAAACGCTATCTTTACAACAAAAAAAAATTAATTCTTTTACCAAAATTCCAACTACTTTAACCATCTAAACAATTCCTCCTCTTCAATTTATTAAGAAGAAATGTCGCTGTCTCCACGTAAACACATTCATTCCATAAATATTTACCTTTTATCGAAATGGTTGCCCACCAAAGATTCGTAATATCCAAATAGTTTATCAGCAATAATTCGCTATCTTGAAATAGCCCACCAAAGATTCGTAATGTCCGAATATTTTATCAGCAATAATTCGCTATCTTGAAATAGCCCACCAAAGATTCGTAATGTCCGAATATTTTATCAGCAATAATGCGCTATCTTGGTGTCATATCAGCCATAATTATATTGCTAAACAAACATCCAGCCATTATATGTTAATTAAAAAAGTCGGGTTAGTTTTCACTTCAAATAATACTTAAATTAATATTATAAAATCATGCATCATACTTAAATTATTATTATAAAGTCATGCATCATTTACGAAATATTAATTTTATTAAAAATTAAATTATCATAAAAATATTATATAATTATTATAATAATAAATAAATGGTAAATTTTAATACAATTTCCAAAGATCTATTTGATTTTTTTATAAATTTATATAAATTATTATTTTTTGTTTTCAAATTTTATCATCATGATTAGTTTATTATATTATTCAAAAATTAAAATATTTTATAAATTGTGAAGAGATATGGAGTGGTGTGTCACATCAAAGTGCATATTGCTAAAAGGTGCCAATTCAATGTAGTTTTTTAATCAGGTAAAGATTAACAAAAATATATTTATTTGTATTTATATTATTTTATGATTTGGGTGTGGCTTGGATTATTGTTTTAGTTCAGGAAAGTAAGTCTCTCGCCATTTCTTTTAAATATTTATTATTTTAAGATATTTTTGATATAAGGTGTTTATATTATAAATAAATAATTTTGAATTAAATAAGTATAAAAAGCCACTTTTTAATTTATAAACTTTAAAACATACAATGTTTTGGGATAAAATCACATTTTAGTTAATGATAGGAAGTTATTTAGAAACATTAAAAATGTTGCAACACAATATTTTTTTTTTTTTTAATTGTTTGTAATTTTTTATTTAGTTTTGGTAATTTTTAATTTTTAAAGAGGTTTATTTTCTATTTTTCTATTTTTTTTAAAATCTAAAAAATGGTTTCGATTTTTTTTCTTAAAATTATATATTTTTTGAAAAAAAAAAATTATTTATAAATTTATTTATTGATATTCATTTTTTTTGTTAATTTCCTTTATTTTTTACAATTAATTTGTTTTTTTTTTTTACATTTATGTTTTTTTTTGTCCCTTTTTTTCCTTAAATTATTTTTTGAAAAAAAAAAATCATTCATTTATTTATATATATTTTTTTGAAAAAAAAAAATTATTTATTATATTTATTTATGATATTTCATTTTTTTTTTGTTAATTTCTTTTATTTTTACAGTTAATTTTGTTTTTTTTTTACATTTTTATGTTTTTTTTTTGTCTTTTTTTCCTTAAATTAATTTTTTGAAAAAAAAATCATTCATTTATTTATTGATATTCATTTTTTTTTGTTAATTTCTTTATTTTTACAAGTTAATTTTGGTTTTTTTTTACATTTTTATTGTTTTTTTTGTTTTTTTTTATTACTATCATGAAAATTACCAAAAATAAAATAAAATTAATTATCCACACTGAATACATTAAAGTGTAAAGAATAAGCCCTCTAAACAAAAATGGTTGATGCTCATCAACACTTTTCAAAATCAAAATGAAAATTACTAACAAAAGAATGTTACATAAAAATGTAAAAAATAAGCCCTCTAAACAAAAATGGTTGATACTCATCAACACTTTTCAAAATCAAGATGAAAATCACTAACAAAAAAAATGTTCATAATTGATACATAAAAAAATTTAAATGGAAAAAATAAGCCATCTAAAAGCATCAACACTTTTCAAAATCAGCGTGAAAATCACTAACATTTAAAAAAAATGTTCATACTTAAAAAATTTAAAGTGCCAAAAATATGCTAAAAAAATGTGTATTATGAATCACAGTTTTTCAAAATTGTTTTTTGCTACCTCAAAAAAACGAGTACTAGGTAATTTTCTCATTTGGTCAGTAACTATGTTTTCTCCTATTTTCTTTTATTTCATAAATAAAATGCCAATTTCTGTCACTTTGTCTTTGCCAATTTCCATAGTCATTTATTAGTCATCAGTGATACCCATCACTATGTTTTTCCTAACATTCAACTTGGAATAAGTGTGTGATGACCTTGGTCTGATTTTATTTACATGGAAAATCAACCAGGGGTTGTTACAATCCTAGAAGAGTTAAAGGAGCAAGATCACAATGAACGTGACACTCAATATGGCCCAACCATACATCCATTATTTCTAAACAAACCCACTATTTTTGTTGGACTCTTTTGACATATTATAGGCTAGCGAAAATGCTATACCTTTCTTCTTGCTTATCTTTGAGAACCTTGTCGAGCAGGGTCTTCATTTTCCAGTACAAAGATAAGGTATGAAAATATTGTTTTTGTTTGTTCCTAGATTGGCCATGGTTAAGAAACCAAGTGGAGATATCCTCTAGGATTTCAGAAACCAAAAAATATTGCCTCTCTATGGCTACAATGTATTACAAATGACAAATTTCATTCCTAGTTTCTGGGGGAATAATTGAGTTGATAGTTGGTTGCTGCCTCTTGAGTGTGTTGGGATCAGTTGCATCCTTGGGGGCTATAGTCACCCCCTCCCCGTTTGCTTCTCATTCTCTGTGTTTGCATGGTTAACAGAGATACGTAATAAAAACTAACAATACATGGCTATAGCTTGACAATGGATTGAAATTGACTAGGCTAGATAGTCCTAGCCAAATACAGAGAGAAAACAAAGCAATTCAAGGTGAGCATCAAGGCTAAAGGAAATTGACCATGAGCAGAGAGACAACACCAAGTAAAAAAATTAGGATTTTGTAGAGGGAAGGGCTTGTCATAAGATGGGAGCGTAGAGCTGCGAATGGAATTAGAATGAAATAGGTACAACCAGGACCAAGAAATAATCCCCTCAAGCCCACACCACGACTCAGACATACAACAAAAAAATAAAAAGACAGTTGTAAAATGTCGTGAATTACCTGGAACCAACAGATAATTCTTGACAGCAAGCACATAGGCAGGAGGAGGAGGGCTGAAAAGTTTGCCATAGAGGATAAACAAGATGTGCTTGAGAAATTGAAGCCTGCATTAGAGATGCCACCACCTCGAGTTGTTGCCTTACAATAACACATAGTGTGTCTGATTCTCATAGTGACTCTCACCCAACGACTTATTTATGGAGCTAGGGAAATAACTCCTCCCACCAATCCCCATAAACTCGATGTGAGAGCTCAAAGATAGCTATAAGCTGTTGTTGTCAATCACCTCCACATACTACACTTCACCGGGCCAGGCTATTGCAGAGGGCTCAAATTTTTCCATTTTCTTAAGCTTTGTAGACGAGTGCTTTTACATGAAGGCACCCCTATCTCACAAAATAAATGGCCCAACAACATTAATAATCACATGTGTTAAAACTGCAGGGGAGCGACTATGTCACTCTCGGTATTCGATACATTCACTACTATGACCAATCCTATTAATCTTGTAAAACACTCCATTAGGGAGCCTTGTACTAATAACAATTATGCAACGTGTTGCACGACAGTTAATGCACAACGACTGTATATGTGCATCGTTGGATCTAAGCGAGTACAATTGTTGTGTGTGATCCAATAATGCACATATACAATTGCTGTGCATTAAATGTTGTGAAACAAACTTAATAATTATTGCTACTTTATTAGTCTATGCCCATCTCCTTAATCAAAAGATTTATATTATCAAATTATAAATAACATAATATTAGCCAATAACTTTCAATAAATATTGAAAATCAATTAATAATTTTTTTTACTAAAAATGAACCATATTTACATATATATATATGCCAAAATGTACTATGTTCTTGTATAAATAGAATTGATGTGTGATGACTAGCTGAAAAATCAATTAATAAATTTTTTAAACTTATATATGGAAAAATGAGATGTTTACCTATGTGAACAGGTGTAAACCATTTTCTTTCTAAATATGATGATGTGCTGATGAACTTTTTGTCTTAAATAGTGGCCAATCAATAACATAATATGACAATATTTTTCATTAAAAATTAAAATCAAGTTCAATAATTTTTTAAACTAATTATTTTTATTTTTATTAATATTAACATTTGTATTTTTTGTATGAATTGATGTTTGGCATTCTACCTGTTATTATTATGATTAACAAAAAGGTGAAGGATGCCCTTTCATTGCGTTGATTGAATATACGTAGTTTTTTGCTTTGATTATTTGTACTTTTTCTTAAATATAGTATTTATTATTAAATTATTATTTTAAATGCTTTTTTTATATAGTATTTAATTATTAATTATATATTTAAATGTTAAAATTGAATTATATAAATTTAAATATTATTAAAATGATTACATAATGTCTTTAACGTTACATAATAAAAAAAAATGACACACGAGTACAAAATTGCTGAATGATTTTTTATTTTTTTTTAAGGAAAATGCTATAGTCTAACATTTTAGATTTTGATTATAAATTTAATTTTTTTAGATTTTAGATTTTGATTATAATTTAAAAAGTTAAATTGATTACTACTATATTAACCGACTTTATGATATTTGTTTGGATTATAATTTTTAAAATAAAATTATAATTATTCTATTATTTTTTTTTTCTTGGAAAAAAGTCGTAATTTCTATTGATTTAAGAAATTACATTTTGTAGACGCTGATGCATATTTATATGGAGGCAGTTGCCTGACGAGTCACATAATATTATGATCAAAAAAAGAAAGCTGCTATGTCTCCACGCAAGGAGTCTGCTTTCTAGTGTACTGTATCTATATCCGCTTGCTTAACATAGTGTGAGCAAGGTCAAAAATATATCCATCTCTTCGCAGAGAGAAATGACTAAGGTAACATGATCAATTTGTACTAGTATCAAAAACGAGAAAATATGTGCAATATATACAATGATAATCAAAATATATATGGGCTCACAACCCATTTAAACACCAAGATCATAAAAATATCTATGGTAGTGTTGGTAGTAGACCCCATCAATCTCCTCCTGAATCAACCAATCATTCCCATGTCTAAGCGTTGCCTCTTTGGATAGGCGATCTGCATCTGAGTTGAGCTTCCTGTAAATGTGTCGACAGACGAAGGAGTCAAATGATGATATCAATCTTCTAGCTTCGTTTAATATGTGCCTTAATGTAAATGCATTGCAACGAGATGCATCATTCAACTAATTGCATACGATTTGAGAGTCACCAAACAACTGTAGATGTTTGCAATGTTTCGCTAGTGCAAAATGGATAATATGTTTTGCAATGCAAAGTTCAGCGAAGATATTAGTTCCTCTGCCTAGGTTGAACAGGATCTTGAAGCAATGATTATCATTAAGGTGAAGGATGACACCACCCCCACATCCAGCCTCCTGCACAGAGCCGTCAAAATACGCCCAGGGCTTAGATTTGTCAATGTTTTTTGGTATCATAGATCGGGGGGGGCGCTGGAGGCTTCTTCAGGAACAAGGTCGAAGTCTACTATGGTATGGATCAAGATGGTAGGCCAATGGGGGGATCTGTTGTTGAAGATAGCTTGGTTCCGGGCAATCCATAATGACCAGCAGGCAAGCAAAGGTAAGTTTTTGGATTTGCCCTTATGATTTGTGCACCATGTATTCCAAGCATCCATGATGTTATGTCCATTCCAATTTTTTAAGGGTGGGTAATGAGAAATGATGGAGTTCCAATATTCTTTGGATGTGGGGCAATTTAGAAAAAGATGTTCTGTGCTTTCTTCTTCGTTCCGGCAAAGGTGGCACCAGAACGGGCCATGAAACGATCTTTTCATCAGATTAGCACCGGCGAGGATCTTGTCAAAGAGGATGTTCCACATCAATAAATGTGATCGAGGGGTCGCCTTGAGTTTCCATAGCTGTTTCCAAGTCAGAAGTATATTCTGGGGCTTGTGAGGTTCCATCAGTCTAACATAACCTTGTTTCGGAGGATATACACCGTGTTTTGCAAAAGCCCAAATGATATCATGTGGTCCTTCAGTGAGACGGATGTGTGCCTGAGTGAGAGCATCCATATAGCTCTGCCAATCCTGCTGCCACTGCACAGGGATTTCCAAGCCTTGAGTCGTTTTCCATGCCTGCTGTAGAAATGATGAGTTTATGCTGTCACCAATGTGTTTGATGTGGATGACCCCCCCTGTCATGTAAATGCCTTATTAAGTCTGCTAGTAATCTGTGGGCATTACCACAACCTACCCATGGATCCAAACCGATACGCACAGCATTGCCCTCCTTAATGCGCCACGTAATACCATCCTGTAGCAGGGGTAGTGAATTGATCACTGCTTTCCATATATTGGAGATGTTGTTCCTCGTCCATGCTGCTGTCTAATCTAGTCCATCAGATTCATGGGCCAGATATATTTCAATTGAACTACACAGGACCAGAGACTATTACTGGTGATAATTTGCCAGTCAAGCTTGGCCACCAGTGCTTTGGAGAAGAGGTTCAGTCTCTTGATGCCCCATCCTCCCCAGCTCTTGGGTTTTGCTATAGTGTCCCATTTGACCCGAGCGAATAACTTGCCTGATTGATTTCCTTTCCATAGGAATCTGCAGCAAATACTTTGTAATCTGTTCAATATACCTTTCGGTATCCACGCCAGGGTCATCTAGTAGACTGGAGTGGCTTCTATCACTGCTTTGATAAGTATTAACCTGCCAGCCCGAGATAGATATTTATGATACCATACTTGAAGTCTCTTCTCCACTTTCGCAATGAGCCATGTCCAGTCCGCTATCGTGTAACCAAGTGGCTTTAATCTGAAGCCCAAGTATTTAAGCCCTTCTGCCAGGTTCTGAGAGGAGAGTGGAAAGCACTGTAATGTATATATTATCTCATGCTAGGAGCAGCCCACTGAAGTAATTGAGGATTTACTATTATTTATTGACATCCCAGTAGCCTATTGGAACAGATTGAAAT
The DNA here is from genome assembly GCA_000404065.3 of Pinus taeda. Classification (NCBI taxonomy): domain Eukaryota; kingdom Viridiplantae; phylum Streptophyta; class Pinopsida; order Pinales; family Pinaceae; genus Pinus; species Pinus taeda. Next base: position 20,485 of record APFE030087377.1, read on the forward strand.
GTTTTGTAGGGCCGTGGTGTCCCCAATACTTCCATTTAAGAAAATGAGTATATCATCAACAAATAATAGGTGGGTGAGGCAAAAATTATCTGCTATCTTGATGCCTGTCAGATGATTCCTCTCTCAAGTAGCTGATATGGTCCTACTTAATCCTTCCATGATGAGTAAAAAAAGTAAGGGTGAGAGTGGACATCCCTGCCTAAGTCCTCTCTCTGAACTGAAGAAATATGTAGCTTCCCCATTGAGTAACACACTATAAGATACATCTGTTATAAAGCCCATAATCCATTTTATAAATTCATAAGGAAAACCAAGATGGGTTAGCAATAGTCTGATGTAAAGCCAGTCTACTGTATCAAAAGCCTTTGAGAGGTCCACCTTCAATATCATACCCTTCTGTTTTTTAATTTGCAAGGTATGGAGGAGCTCTTGTGCTGTGGCAATAGCTTCATGGATCTATCTGTGATGCAGGAAAGCAAACTGTTCAGATGATATGTGTCGAGAGAGTATAGGCTTCAGGCGATTAGCGATTATCTTGGAGATAATCTTGTATAGACAGTTACAAAGGGAAATGGGGCGGAAATCGTTGTAGGAGGAGGGGTTATCTGATTTCAAGATGAGGGAAATGAAGGTAGATTTAATGGCCGAGGATATCCTACCACTCCTTCTGCAATTTTCCACAATCTTGAGCAGGTTTTCCCCCAGGATTTCAAAGAAAGCAATGTAGAACTCAATGGTCCATCCGTCAGGGCCAGGGCTCTTGTCTTTCTTGAACCATTTTAGTGTTGCTTCTAACTCTTCCATCGTTACTTCCTTCAATAGGTCTTCCGTGTCTTCTTGATGGACGAATCTGGGGAAGTGTTCATCTACTCACATGATCTCCAATATGTTCGCATCTCGAGGTGCCTTATAGATACTCCTGAAATGATCAATGGCAAGTCTAGCCAGATCCCTCTGTGATGAAACTAAGTGCCCCTGCTCATCGTTCAATTCCCAAATAGTATTAATAGCTTTTCGACCATTAGCAAATTTATGATAGAATTTAGTGTTGTCATCTCCTTCGGTGAGCCAAATCGCTCTACTCCTGAGCCTCCAACTTTCTTCCCTCTCCTCAAGGATCTGAGAGCGCTTCTTAATGTGAGAGGTGTAAAGTTCTTTACTCTCAACCGTGGGAAAGGTGCCATCTGAGATGTCCTCGTGTGCTGCAATAGCTCTCTCTGCCTCCCTTAGAGATTTGTCATCATTTATACGTTTCTGATGAGCCCACATTTTAGAGACCTTCTTTAGTTCAGTCAATTTCCTTATGAAACCTTCAGTATGATCCTCATTGTCCAGTATGGGGCTAGTCTGCCAGAAATTAGTGACCAACTGTATGTATGAAGGATCTTTAAGCCAAGAGGCACTGAATTTGAACGGGCTCCTTATCTTCTGATTTATATCTGCCAATTCCATAAAAATTGGCCTATGGTCTAAGATGCCTCCAATACCAACCCATTGTCGAATGCGAGGGAGATTGTTCAGGAAAGCCTCCTTGATGAGAAATTTGTCCAGTCTTCTAGCAAGACCGTGATCACCACTGTGATTATTGGTCCAAGTATACTGAATCTTAGCGGAAGGGATGTCCACCCACTGATGTTCCTCGAGAAGGGAAGAGATGGTGTCTGATAAACTGTCAACTTGGGCCGAGTGACTCCAAGATTCATTGAAGCCAAAGAAAAATTTAAGTCCCCTCCTAGAATGATGTTATCCACCTGTAGGAGACCAAAGTCCAAAAAGGTTCTCCAAAAATTAGCCCTATCTACACAGGGGCCATAGACATTCATAATACGGATTTCCATCTCGAGAGGGTGGGCAAAAATATCCATGCCAATGAATCCCCTCCCTCCCCAGGTGTTCCTAATCTCCAAAGCTTTGTTACATATCCCAATAGCAGTGCCCCCAGATCTCCCAGACGCGTCTAGGGCATGAAAGGTCCAATTAGGCATCCAAGCGTGAAGAGTGTGTATAAGGGGATCAGCCAAGCAAAGTGTTTCTTGTAAAAAAATAATGTCTGTCTGGGATGAAGTGAGCAGCCTCTTAAGAGCTAGTTTTTTGCGCTAACTAGCAAAACCTCTGCAGTTGAAAGAGATAATCTTCATGAGGGATGCGACTGAGGGCCGTTCCTTGCTCTAAGGGCCCTGAGGATGGTTTGTTGTCGCCCAAGGGCAACTTCTTCTCCTATCGTGTGCCTAGCTTTAGTGAGTCGGGAGGGTCAACCCCTAAAGGTCTTATGGGAGACAGGGGTAGCTTCAGGTTCCAGTTCAATCGCATCATCACTTTTATCCCTCGATCTAGATCGGAGGGAGTACCGTGGGGAAGCGAGGGGGGAGGGCAAGGCACCAGAGGGGAGGGAGGAAGATGGTAGGGATGGATTACAGGGGGAGGAAAAGAGTGAGGGGAGAGGAAGGGAGCATAATAGGGAGGGGGATGAGACGTGACCCAGGGATCTAAATATTCCCACTGAGGTCAAGAGCGATGATCAAGTGGGAGATGTGCCGATGCAGGAATGAGATGTAGTTACATCAGATAAGCCAAACACAGGAGATGAGTGAGATGAAGATGTATGAAACATACCCAGGTTCGAGTTGATGTCCTGAGAATGACCGGTGCTGGTTGGAGGAGATGGCGGAGGCTGGTTAGTAGCTGAGGGATGCTTGACCGCTCTCGTTGTATCAGGAGTACCTCAGGGGACCCCAATCTCCTTATTGCGTTCCTCTAGGACCGGATCATTTACTTGCAGGAGAGGGCAATCCCTTTATAAATGCCCCACCTTGTGACATCTGCGACAACGATAAGGAATGCCTTCATAGTCAATGATTTGCTTGCGGGATGTGTCCCTCCATTGTATAGTGATGTACTCTTGTAGGCCTCCCCTGGTATCCAAGTTGATGAGGATCCGAGAATATGCCATCATGCCAGTGAGCTGGTAGGACTTATCATATTCCATATAGGTGCCAATCGCATTGCCAATCTGTCGGAAGATGTCTTCAGACCAGTATTGAAGGGCATAGAAAATTTTAGGGGCGAATGTTCGCCCTTTGGCGAAATTAAGGGGTTTTAAATTTTTAGTGGGCGAATATTTTTGTATCATAGTACATTTTTACAAATCACCTCAAATAGCCCACCTTATTTTAAGGGAGAGGGTAAAAAAGGTAAATTTAGCCCTTTAAATTAGGAGTTACAACCTTCCATTCGCCCATTTTCAAGGATAGGTTTTATTTAAGTGAATCCATTCGCCCATTTTCAAGAATAGGTTTTATTTAAGTGAATCCTATGGGCCAAATACCATATTTATAAAGAGGTATGGTAAATTAATAGAAATATAAATAAATGAGAAGTATGGTAAATAAATAAAACATTTTTTTTATTTACTCCATAAGTCACCTTATATACATGCAAAGGTGTAAACAAATAAAAATATAATTAAAGTGGAGATATGGTAAATAAATAAAACGTCCTTTTATACTTACTCAAAAGGTATGGTAAATCAATAAAAATATAAATAAACTAGACGTATGGTAAATAAATAAAACCTCTTTTTATATTTAGTCCATAACCCTCGTTCTATTTATGTAGGCTCAGAAAGAGGTTTTATTTAAGTTAATCCTATGGGCCAAATACCATATTTGTAAAAGAGGTATGGTAAATTAATAAAAATACAAATAAATGAGAGGTATAGTAAACAGATAAAACATTTTTTTATATTTACTCCATAAGTCACTCAAAAATGCGCTATATTTAGGTAAAACCTATGGGCAAAATAATATGGGACAAATACCATGGACTAGATTGTTATTAATACCATGCAAAAAAAACATTATTAAATCTAATATTAGTATTAATAAAAATAAAAATGGCACATGGTATTCACCAAAATGGCACATGGTATTGACCCATGGTATTCACCTAGAATGTAGCCTATTTAAATGGGGGAATTAAACTAGCATAGATCCATCTTTACTCTGGATCTAAAACCCCCGAGAGGTATCAAATATCGTGATATGCAAACTAGCATAGAGTGAAAAAATATTTGATCCCTCTCAGGGCTGGATCAAGAGTAAAAATGGATGTTCTAATTTAATGTATGTTAAACATTTTAGCTTGGTTAAAATAAAAATCAACTATTAATTTTATTAATTTTTATAAATTACTAATAGTAATTTTTAAGCTCCAGGTTTATGATAACTCAGGGTAATACCAAGATCTTACAAGATTTTATAATTGAGTAAAATATTCACCATGACTAGTGAGAGATTCGCCGAAAAATTATATATACATATTATATTATTGATAAAATCGCCTTCCATTTTTCCTATATACCATGAAGATTCGCCCATTTATTATACTTATAAATTTAGGGGGTGTTCTTAAAATTTTCCCTGATCATCTCCCAGAAGTTCTCCACTAAAAACTGCTCATAAATGGTCAAAACTGGACCATACTAAAAGCCCAGTGCAGAGGGTGTGATGCATATCACCTTCTCAGTGTACAAGGTGCGATGCATACTGAATTGCTCCTATGTAGGGTGCGATGGTCGGGAGTGCACAAATGGTAGGGACAAAATGCGAGGTGGAAGATCATGGAATCTTCCAAAAGCTTCCCCTCTCACACTTGCCTCTATGTTTTCGACCAGGGATGAGTAAGAGATCATCATTCTCCAAGTGGAAGCAGGAACTATCAGAGAGAGGACACTAATCAAGATCCTAGAAGATGACTCACCTCCCTATAATCATCTATATATGGATACCTCATCACAGAGATCCAGAGGCTGGAATTTTGTATCTTATAGAGAAGTGTTGTTAGTTTTCTGGTGCACATTCATAGTGTTGGTTGATCTAAGCTTTGCTTGAGGTGAAGAAGGGTTTTCTAGCTGGAGGATGATGTTGGGTCAGAACAGATGGTTGTAATCCTCTTGCTACTTTTCATCTTAATAAAGCTATTCTAGTTTTCCTCCATATTCTCGTGTACTTGTTTATATATGCATTTGTATGGTTAACACACATCTGGTCCTGTGTTATTTATGAATATAGACCTTTGTTCTTCAATAGTAGTATGTTGTTGTGATTCCACGAGTGCTCTTTGAAGCTAGGCAGACGAAGAAGAAGCAGCAAAGCTCTATCATGAAAGAGAGGAAATCAAGCGCAAGACTAAGGTTGGTCTCCTTGGTCACCCTCTTTTCTATTTTCATAAAGGAAAACGAAAGTAGACTTTACTTGTTTGTTTCTAAGATATCTACCAGTCTTAGTGGGAATAGCAGCATCTGAGTGGACACTATTCCCGGTAACACTTACTGCTGACAGAAACACTTTTCATTGAAAATTCTTTCTTAGAATTTCTCTAAGTGTTCTATGCTGATTTGGTTGGTGGCTTGATTTTCCTTGACAGGTTTTCTTTAAATTTATACTTCAAAAACTCAATTGTAGTGGCTAGCCCTTGGTTTCTCAAGCTATACCACTTGATCTACTTCTAGGCTGGACCATCACTCGGAGGCTACTTATCGGAACTACTCTTTTGGGATGTGAGTATACGGTTAGACATGTTCACTATGTGCCAGGAAGTTGGAGTGTCATTGACTGTAGTAGCTTCTTCATTTTCTTCTATAGGCTCAATATTCTCTTCAACCATTACCGAATCAACAAGTTGTGTAGCAACCATACACATGGCTTGATTCCACTGTGGGATCATTTTCTCTTAATGATGTTCTTAATTAAATGTGCAATATTTATTTGTGCCCAACTTCTCAATGTTCAACATGACATTAGAGCTCTGCGTAGACTTTGTCATTTGGTTGTTGCTATTGCTAGAAGTTGCAGGCCTTCTAAATAGGTTGAATGTAGGAAGCTTGCTACTCACGGTGGTATCTCTTGACCTCTATTTGAGCTCTGTCATTTCACAAGATAGAGACTTAACAAGATGAGTCAATATTTCAAGATCATATGGTTCTTTCTCTTTGGTCCTGCTTAGAGAGGCTTGAGACGTCTTACCCATGTCTTTGGATTCTTTCATTGGTTCATTGTTTGAGATGAATCCAATTGCACACAAGTCCTTCTCACTAGTTATAGTCTCTTTATAATTTTTTGTTAGTGTTTGTCTCATAATTCACTTCACAAATTGTGCAATGCTTGTTGGAAAGGAAGAGGTGTAGTAATCTATGGGATTGGAATCATTAGGATTTATTTTTTTTGGAAATTTTTTCAAAATGTGATTGAACCTCTAGTTGAAATCTTTCACCTTTTCCTTTTTCTCCATCTAAAAATTACCTAGATCTTTCAATAACATGGCAAGAGTCTTATCATTAGCAAATTTTTAAAGGAATATCTTCTTAAACCCCCTCCAATTCTAGATGGAGTTTGGAGGAAGCCTGTGATACCATACAACTGCTCTACCATCCAAGGTACATGGGAAAAGTATACATGCAACATCATCGTAATGTACCTCAAGTGTTTTCAGATGCAGGTAAAACTTGTCCAGATGGTCTTCAGCCTTCATTGTCTTATCAAGGTCATACTTCATTAAGATATTCTTCGAGTGCCTTGGCATCTTGTGTAGAACACCTAGAAGTGCGAGTGGGCTCTGAGTCATCCAATCTAGATTTTGGTCTACCATGTCTTCTTCTTCACAGTCCTCCTCTTTTTTATCAAAATATAATGGATCTTCTTCCTCTTCTTCTTCTCCGCCTGTCTCACCAAAAGTTGTGTCAGAGAGAAAAATGTTGTCTCCATCACCACCGTGAAAGAGTGGAAGCTCTTCTTGTTTTTCCACAGAGTCTACTAATTCTTCAAGAGTGGCAAGAACCACATCTTCAAGAGTCGAAACTACTATCCCAATGGAGGTGTTATTTTTTTTCATTGGATAATACGGAAAACTTATTACTCCCAAGATCAGTCCAACATCTTTTGCAAATTGACAGGTTATAAGGCAGATGGCCCGAATTTGATCATACAAAATTTCACATTCAGTCTTGGGCTAAGAAGAGTCACGAACTTTGAAATCATGAGTAGGGGAGGCACAATGAATGTTGTTGCCTTGACCAAAAAATGGGATGATGGGGTCGATGGTTTTATCAACCATAAAATACTGGTTGCCCACCTTTTGGTGCCATAATTGTTGACAATGATGGACCCACCAACATTCAGGTGATCTCCCTGGTATGAAGTCCCAATTAGACCTCACATCATTTGGTGTAGGTTTCCCATCTAGTATAAAGGCTCGGTTTCCAAATCCCTAAAGATTTTCCTTGGCTCTAGCCGTTAGCACGAGAGAGGGATGCAATGGTGTCTTCAAAAAGTAAGGGAGTGTCCCTGGTGAGTGTCTAGTTGTAATTATTTCAAGGTCATTCTACTACAAGGGGGGGAGAAAAGTGAGCCTCTAAGTGAAGGGTAATAGTACCACCCAAGAAGAGATACACATGAACCAAAAGGATTCATTTAACATCCAGTGGAATATTCCATAGCAGATGCGATGGTCGTTACAACCAATAAATGAAGAAATATTTGTGTAGTATCCCACGGAATAGTCCATAAGGATGGCACAACAATAACAACTATTACAAAATATTCTCAATAACATAAGAACTAAAATAACCAAAATAGTTCAACTATATTAGCACATGTAAAAGAAAACATGAAATACAAACATCTACAAAATAGTCTTACAAACATTCATATTCCATGCATGAAGAATGTGCAAGCCTTGAACGCTTATGTTATTAAGTAAAAGTTCCAAGAAACATGTTTACAATGTACATCACTAGCCCCAATAGTGGTACATTGGATCCACTCCTTGCTTCTCAAAGAACTAGTTGATCTCTCTAATGCCTTGTGGGAGGAGCCAAGGTGGAAAGTCATTTGCTCATACAATGAGGGAGCATATATAACCAAGGGTGACTCTTTGTCTACCCTCATGATTGTTTCACCTCCTATGACTTTTCAACTTACGTGACTCTTTACATTACATGTGTGTCCTTTGGACTTCCAGTTTACAATACATTTGAATACAATATACATGGCCCACAATAGTGATGTGGCATAGGACCACTCATGACATGACATGAAATGACACTACTGACATGGATTTCTTGATGATTTGTCAATTTTAAGTCACTGTTGCTACTAATTTTTTTTATGTATTCTTTGATATCTTTTCTCTCCACCTCTGCATGGCTTGGTGATGAGGAATCTTCAATGATCTTTAGTCTTGAAAGATGGTTGCAAACTTGTGTGTCCCTTCACTTTCTCTCGATTGATCTACTTGTGAGTTCAACTACAAGAGAGTATTTATGCATTCTTCCCTCCTTCTTCTCCTTCTCCATCATATTTCCATGACATGATAGTGTACGTGTTCCTGTAATTCACTCATGACAAGATGACATCAAACAGAAAACCCCCTAATCTACGATGATGAATTCTGATCCATCAACTGAGCCCAAGACAAAGGTGACAGTCTAGGAAGAGGGGCCCAGTGACTACCCATTTTGTATTTCTAGCAGTCAAGGGGAGAGCTTGGGCTCTGAGACTGCATAATGCGTAGCTCAAGGAGGCTTTAAGGACAGCACTATGTAGTTTCTCAAGGTAGCGGGGTCTGGATAAGGGAAAGGACACCAGGAAAGCAACTACATAATTTTGGATGTCACGGGAGTTGGAGCTTCTATGAATTTCTTAGTTCTAGTAGTGAAGGGAAAAGTGTGAGGGTTGAACATGTGAAGTATGCAGTTCAAGGTTGGTTGGGAGACATAACTACACAATTATGGGGGTCAAGATCGAAAGCTGGGCATAGGAATTATGTAGAGCACTAGCCCTGTCAGATATGGACTACACATTGAACAATTCCAAGAAGAAAGGTCACAACTTAGAAGGTTGAGACTGTGTAGTGCACAGTTCAGTTGGGACCCAGTGAAGCTAAGTTGCTCAGTTGGGAAGATTTTCTGAAAATAACTAAGTGTTGGATAGGTGATGAACTATGATGAACCTTGAATGTGATCACACACTTATCATAATTTGGTGACACAACAACATAAATCATAGGAACACATGAACAAATCATTTCTCTTCATGTGACGGCCTTACCACAAGATATGATAAGTGTGACACTTCAGATAGGCTTTAGGACGACTGTGATGACACTTGTGCGACAGTGCTCATGACTTTGTGTATGGATGTGACATATTTTTACATGGTTGGGACAACTCATGTACACAAAGACCGACCTTCAAAACCATTAGAATACACTTGCAAACATTGCACGACATCCAAACATGCCGAAAGATGACAGTTAACCCAACATGCAAAAGGGACCAAAGCACTGCAAGAAAGCTCATGAAATGAACTCTAGTGTTTGCAAAAACAATATAAAAGACTAAGGAAGGCTCTGAAATTGAGTGTGAGCCAAAATTTTGGAGGGTGCTACAGTAGCTACAATAGGTGCTTAACTTATTAGAAATGTGTTGCAATGATTGTAATGATCGTCGCATCTATGTGAACTCTTTTGTTTGATGTTAAACGAGTATTTCTCATTTGTGTGTGTCTCCATTAGGGTAGTACTATTACTTCTCTCTTAGAGGCTTACTTTATTTCCCATATGTAGTAAAAAAGACCTTGATACATCTCCAATCGAACATTCACAAGGCATACTCACTTGCTCATTCAAAAGCACATGTGTGCTTCTCTCTCATGCTAACAAATTAAGCCAAGGCATATATTTAAGTAGTATTCAGGTTGTATTCCATATGGGACTCCTACACCTAACAATACGAGGTCTAACTGGGACCTCATATTGGGGAGATCCACTATATGTTGGTAGTATCTATCACTGTCAACAATGGCATACCGTGACATGTGTACTTATAATGTACACTATGTGTGTGGCATCACATTATGTGTATGTTGTTTGGTGTCATGTACATATGTATATGTGTTTGTTACTTGTTTGAGCCTGTATACAAAGTATGGTTTCTGGGTGGAGATGGGATAGTCACTCTACTCCCAATACTTCTATTAACAGATGACTATTTGGTTTGGTAGTGACTACCTATTTTGGTAGTGCCCATAATCATGAGTGAGCTTATATATATATATATATATATATATATATATATATATATATATATATATATTGGGTGGAGGTATAAGCCTCTGGAGTCCTTTGATGATTCGTGGTGGAGATAAATCTCTAGATTCCTTTGTTTCTTTGGCAAGTGATCCAACATGATTGTGGGTTGGGTATCTAGGCATTTAGCTTGGAGGGTACCTAGAGCCCTAGAGAAGCATGGTTATTGAAGTGGCACCTAAAACAATAGTTTAGAGAGTACTTAGAGCACTGGATCAAACACTTGGATCCACACTTTTTGTAAGACATGTTATCGGTCAGGTGCTTGTCGGGATAAGAAATCGACCCTGTGTACATACAAAGAAGAAGTCATCAAATTAAGATAAGTATAAAACTTTAAACTATGAGCATGATTTATGATCACTTGGATTATTGAGCTAATCTGATGATATGTTATAGTTAGGATGACCCAAATTATGCACTAGCCTGGTTTGTAGTGGGAATTCTGGAAAAAAAATCCAAGTTCACTGCAAGGATAAATGGTTGATAAGGTACAAATTACATTCATTACAATTCCTTTATGATTTGTGTACAACTATTTGTTCCACATATGAATTCTAGACTTTGTTATAGTTAGAGGTAAATCTAACCCAGTAATTTTTCATGAAGAAACAAATACACATGAAGTGCATTCGAGCCCAATGAGGACCTTTGGGTATGTGACACATATACTACATAATTGTTAACACTGAAAAATTGTATACCTTCTAGTACAATCCATAAGACATTGAAAGTGTCCAACATAATGCAAAGGTGGACATTTTTCCAGTCGAATACATTATAAAGATTCAAAAATCAAAGGTTATCCTAAGGTCCAAAGTTTATAAAGGAAATCAATTAACGCCACACGTAGATTTATTCTATAAATGTGTGTGTTACATATCCTCAAAAATCTGCACGGTTGCAGAAAAGGTGAATCAACAATATGGGACCACTCTATACACTTGGAGCCACTTTCTTGATATGAGATCAAACTAGTACAATGGAATTCGAGTCACCTTGGAGAAGTGAAGCCTCAATGGAATCCTCTTGTCCTATTCATGTGTCTTTATCATACATGTACCAAGAGAGGGAGGAGGGAACAAAAAACTCTATATAAACAGGCCATGGGAGAGCCAAAAGAAAAGACATTGTTATACTGGCCAAATTGCTTGTAAGCAAACCACCATTTCATTATTGAACCAAAGAAGTGAAGAGCACTAGCATGTTGGGAAAATTGCTTCTAAGCAACCCAACATCTTAATGAGTGAAGAGTAATCCACCCTTTGGAGAGTCTTCACACTTATTTGAGAGAGAGGAGAAACTTGAAAAGAGATTGAGGAAAAGAACATCCTTGCTGAGGATTTTTGAGCTTCCTAGCTCAAGGAATTCTCTTAAAGTGTTTTAGTATTTTGATTGTATTCAACCTCTACCACCTGCAATCAATAAATGGATATTTTTCCATATATTATTGATGTGTTTTCTCCATTTGAGCATTGTTATGTTCATGCACCCCTTTGTTTAAGTTTATGTTTATGTATGCATTGTATCCATTATTTACAATGTTGTGTTTATTTAAGTCTGTCCACTAACAACACCAATTTTGACTATTATCTTTTGCAGGTAACAATCCACTTCTAAGGGGTTGTTGTTTGGTACACTTGTGCCCAAAAACACTACAACATGAATGGTCAACATCCTGATCTCTTTTCATTAATCTAGAGATTGTTTATAGGACCTCCTCTCGGCACAAACATCCTTCAAGGCACTCCTCACCTCCCTGGATTTTTTACAGTCCCCCTGGACCTATTATGAGCTCGTGGAAGTGAAGAATTTTCATAATTTTCTCACCCGCATGTTTTCTTCTCTAATATATGCAAATCACACATCTGTGTCTATCAAAAATGCAAAGTGCACATCTATTTCTATGAAACATGCGTGGTAGATAGAAAAACAACAAAAAAGCCTTGTATTTTTCAATTTTCTCAGGTGACTGGTAGCCTCTAGTGAATTTCCTTCACCTCTACATTCTTTGTTTTCTATTCAGTACCCCTGGTTGCTTGAATGAATCCCAATTCACCAAGAAATTAGATTTATTTTTTATTTTTTATTTATTTGCAAGAAAAACCCACATATCTTAAGTAGGGAGGAAAGTAAGTGCCCATAGTCTGCATATTTTTTTCAAACTATTTCACTTAATTTTTTTGCAAATCATATTAGCTTAATTAGTAAGGCAAGTGGCCCATTATCCATGAATCTTACTACTAACCAAAGCAACAAAAAAATTTGGTTCTAGGAGAAAATGTTAGTAAAGAAAGTGAGTAATCCATGCTTCCCTTGCGTCTCCTAGATGAACTTGGGATTGCATATGAAAACCTTCTTCAAAATATTTGAATTTCCATATCCCTTATTAAGCTCCACATAGTTTAATAAGAAAAATTAAGTGGCCCATAATCCACAAACAAATTTCTTTTTCCATGCAAGGAACAACCAACACCTAGTGTAATTAAAAGGATATTGAAAAGGATCATCGCATGTCCAAATATTATCACACTTGTATGTTCATTTGCATCACACACTATGCCTCCATACACTTTGTACTCAAATACCATCCAGCTTTTGGATCTTTGGTTACTTAGTCTATTTTGGCTTACCAAGTCACCCCAGAAGTGTAATAAGGCTCTTTAGAAACAACCATAACTTGAGAAAATTAAGTTTCCCCACAAGGGCCATCGAACAATTTATAGTTCATGTTAGGACCATTGGGGGTAGGCATCCTATAAGTCTCCATGGCCATGCTTCACCATTGAAACATAGTTTTTGAACTTCTAGGGAGCTTAAAAATCCTTCAAAAATCCCATGGAAAAGCAAACCCGAGCATGGAAGAGACCTAATTCAGAGGGGGTTCAACTTAGGCCCAGTGTGTACAATACTCTTTAGGGATACCTGACCCATCTAGTGCTCAATACTAGTAACCGATTACCAAGAAGCTAAAGACTCGATGCTCATGTGGGACAAAGGTACTTAGAGATAAAATATAAGGAATCCTTCCCTATAGGTGACAGTGCAGGAAGCACTCGACCCTCATTACCATTACCTTGTTTGATTCCTCGGTTGATGTAAGGTGTCGCCTGTTCTTTCAGGATGATGCTCCATGACCCATTGTTGAGGAATAAAAAGGGTCTTTTTCACCTCTATTTACCCTACTTTAATTGTCAATACAAGAACAATTTGTTATTTCAAAGAGTGTACTCAGTTTGAGGTGGTCATTTTTCAGAGTAATGCTAGTAGTATAGTTGTTCTCAATACAAGAGTAAATGGATGCTTGGAATGAAATCTACTTGCAAAAAGAAACTTCAAATTCAAATCATGTGTTCAGAAAGCTACAACAATTTATCAGTCGAGGGTACAGTAACAGTAACTCTTCCCTCTGTAAATCGATGCAATTAAAAAGGCACTCAAAAGAAGGATAATTAGACTAGGAACTAGACAGTGTATGTCGATGTTCACTACAGTCTCAGACCTTCTGCACACTAAAACAATGATAATCTTCAAATGACAAGAAATAGAACAGTAACTATCTCTATTAACAGGATTGAACAGCAAAACCTTAAGCTACGGAAATGAATGCAGCAATAATCAGAATCTACAGGAATTAAGTAACAGCTTTCAAATTGAACAACAAACAGAAATGGAACAACAGACTATCAAAAATAAAGTATAGAACAGCAACTTAAATATGAATGTATAGCAACCCAAGTTTTAAAAGGAAAAATAATCTAAGCTTCGATACAATACACATGAATCACAACTATAAAGTAACAACATTTATAACGGAACAGCAGTTGTAACAAAACAACAATTCCAAATGAACAACAGTCACAATTTAAGAATAAATCATATAGTAGTACCGATTTAGGAACATACAGCGCAGTTAAACTGTAGTCGAATGGCAATCTATAAGGAACAACAATGTTATATCAATTGTCAAAAGGAACAACAATGCGATACAACGTTAGAATGATAACATAGCATTCCTGTTGCAGATAACAATAGTATTTAACCAAGTATATATAACAGAGCTGATATGTAAAGCAGTAAAGGTCGTCGAATCACTGAATAGAGTAAATGAAAGAAATCAAACCATACATGAATCAGAAATATGATACAGGAGCAAGTGATCCACCAAGGCTGGGCCCTTAGCCTCCAGGGACTCATTTCTTAAGGCTACTCCAGAATCAACAATAGAACAACAACTAGGTATTTATATTAAAACATTAAACAGAGTTATAATGAATCGCTCTTCAAAGAGATTCGATGATCAAAGTTCACGTATCACGGAAAATTTCATGAAAATAATAATAGTTCTGCCCCCAAGCTAACAGTGCTACCCCTTTTTATAACATCCAAACGGTGATATCAACAATGCAGTGGATTGTTAAAGTAGCGATCCTTCAGGATCACAGGATCCTGAGTGATTTGCCAAACTATTAATTTTCATTTATCCTCTTGTTCTTTTGTGCCGACTGGAGATCTCCTTTTCCTTTTTCTGGCTATTATGCTCCAATTTGGATTGCCTTGTTTGAACATGGTTCCCTGCCAAAGGGACAATAGTTAGCTTGGTCTCGTTCTTTCCTTTGGGATGACAATCTTTCGTTTTCTCCTCTTTTTGCATAGAAAAGGGTAATTATTAGTTATTTCATATTACGTATAAATCTTCTAGATTATATCATATTCTTTTGTCATATGCCTAGCTCATGATGTGAAAAGGTTGTGAATTTTGAAGAAAATATAGCAAGATAAATGAAAATAGCATACCTTCTCCAGTACCCAACACACCCCTTGCTTACCCTTTTTCATGCCCTTATGAAAACATTGTAGTTGACATGCAAGGCGATGAGAGAGTAGGCTGGAGACGGGATCTCATGAGGAGGTCTAAAGCCATGATGCCTAGCTAGGTGCTCAAAAAGATGTCCTGTCTGGCCCTCAGGAATTTCGTATAAGGCTTGGTATCCTGGTGCAGGATGCCAAATGACCGGACTTCGGAACCTACAACCTAACCAAGATGGCCCTTCCCTCAAAATAAGATCACCATAGAGGCTCAAGCGATCAGAAGCTAACTTAAAGTTCTCATAATTAAATGGTTCCCTGAGTTGGATATTCGGATTAGAAGTCCGATATCGAAATTTAGCAGCTGCAATGGCAAGGTCTTTGATGGTAAAAAAGTATTATATCCCGTGCCGATTTATTGTTGTATGAATGGATCCTAATGCTTCAATCATGCCCGGAGTCCTCATGAGGTTCCTATGTTTATTCCATAACTACAATTGATCTCTAGGCTCAGCTCTTACCCATAAATCTAATCTGTTTTCTTGTCTTTGGAAGGCATTATAGGCTTTAAGCCATTTCATTTTATTAACTCCAAACGAAATAAATGCCTGGAATTGAATATCCCCAATGAAAGGGTCGGGGTTCTGCTCTGTTTCTTGATCTAACACAAGGTTGTGCAAATAGAACTCGCATAATAATCTCTGAACATTTACCCCATAGTGCTTACAACAATTTATGAAACATCAATAGTGTTAATTTGTATAGGGTCTCCTGCTTTGATAGCCTTAATTTTTAATTGCAAATATCTTTCCATTAAAAATAAGGCATAATTCTTAGCAGGCTCTCTACATGCTAGGACGTCAAAGTACAAAGAGCATAAGGTATCCATTTGTTTGATAACTACATCTAGCGTATGAGTTACCTTTATGCCTCTTTCTTCTTCCTTTCGCACTTAAAAATCCTGACTTTCGGATAAATTGACATTCCTTAGCTATTGTTATAGTTCTTCATACTTCTCTCAAGGGACAGTTTGTTCTGTCGGTTTTTCTACTACTTGTTGAGTTTGCATCAAACCCTCTCGTAGGGTTACTATCCTCGGGTCACTATCCCACATAGTAGTTGTAGGCGGGAGGTTCACTTGAATCTTCTTATTGCGTCGTTCCGTAGCTATGGTTCGAGTTTCTTCAGAGGACTGTGCTTTTGTCTGAATTTCTTTATCGCAGGTCGTTATGTCATATGTTTGAATTTAGACATGAGTAACAGCCGAATGTTGTTCCTTTTGATTTTGAATGGTAGGCTGGACCTGAGTCCTCTTAACCTTTTTCCTAAAGGATTTTGCTAGAGTGGTTTCATGCCTTACCACCGAGGTCCTTTATGCTCTCTTCCCCATCCTCAAAATCCTGATTTATTGTCGAAGTCGTGCAATTACATTAAGCAGTCTTTTTTGTTCCTTCCGTAATTTTTTTATTTCTTCCATTTTATCAAAAGGAATGGTCATTCATGCACTCAGGCCTGGACTTTCTTCTTGACCAATTTCTTGATTTTTCTATTGGGGTGCTTCCTCGTTATTCTGCTGATCGGGTTGTTCGGAAGTAGAAACCCTAGCTTGCTCTGCAATTTCCTGGGTAACTTCTTCTTCTCCCCTCTCTTCCTCATCAAATTCTTCAAGTGTATTCTGACTTGGGACAAGTTGTTCCTCTTATTCATCTTCATCATTTTTCTCTCAAGATGCATTTTCATCATGGCTGGAATGATTCTCTTCTTCTTCTTCCTTGTCACATAACTCTTTGGATGCACTCTTATCATGAACAGAGTGCTCCTGTGGCTCTTCTTCAATGTGGAGGTTTAGTGGGCTGAGAGGTTGAGTGTATTCTCCCATGTTGGCCAGAATCTGGGCCAATTCATCCTCTCACAACGGATCTTGCAATGGGCTTTCCTCACGTTGCTTTGTTTCTTCTTCAGCTTGGTCAAATTGTTCGATCTCCCTCTATTTCTCCCTCATCATTCAATTCTCTTTTGTTCTCTTCTCCTTCCAATTGCGGGCATTGCTCATCCCCTGAGTCAACTATTTCCACTGGTTAACTGGTGCTCCCTTGGGAATTTTCCAACCTCCCTTTGATCCATGCCAATCTGGCGAATTTCCTTCGTTTCAATGGTCTATTTTATGTACTTGTAGTATGCTTTCATTTGGGGGCTAGTAAAACCAGTCCCCCATCTATTGTAAAAATTAGCTCTTCCCAGTTGCTCTATTTCTGAGCAAGACTGTAGCTAACTATCAATCGTATCAACCCGTGATGACTTACTACCGATTCTACATGGCGAGATTTTTTCATGCTTCAGGCAACATCATGTAGTAAAGAATTTAAAAACACAGGCAAATTCACAGTGCATTTTTGTTTTAATACAAATAAAAGCTTAAGGTGGCGTGGTCTTACCATGTCTTTTCTTCCTTCACAGGTAATGTAATTCTAAATGATCTTTTCTAATTCTGCCCACAATTCTCCCAAAGCTGCTGGTAGAACTCCCTTCCCACTTCGAGTCAGGTTCTATCCTTCATCTTGGAAGATTTTGATGGCGTCGTGTAGTCTTATCTTCTTCAGAGTCCACACAGATCCAGTGGCTAGCAGTCTCGAAACTTCTGCAATTATATCCTCGGTGACCGCTATCTGTCTCCCTCTTACCGTGGAGTGATATTCTTGTAGGTTCTGCAAAAATTAAATTGCCATTGTCTCGTTGGACTCTTGCATGCGATTAAGATAAACTATCCATCCTGCCCTTGTTAGGATTTCTCGTGCGGCATCAAAGACTGTCAACACCTATGGTTCTCTACGAATTAATCTTCCTCCCATGCTTAGCAAATTGTAAAAAACACAGAGACGGCAATGGAACAGCAAGTTGTTCAAGTTGTTAGCAACCACAAAGAAAATGATGGAACAACAAGCTCGTTTAGAGTTCAAATTACTTGTTAATTGTTGCAGAGCATAACGTGGAAATAATTTTGAAACAGCAAGCCATGCAAATTGGAAAACGATATACCATTAAGCCTTGCTATTCCCAAGTAAAAGTTCTCCAAATGAAACACTGACATGTATGCCAGTGAATTATGAGGTCACCTACTCCCCCCTTGTAATGTGATAGGCCATCCTCGGCCATCAAATGAGGGAGAGGCATGCTGGACTGACATAATACAGAGTCAAAAAGGAGCAGTGTATACCGAAATGCCATGTTTACAAGAACGAGTGGATTGCCAAAATCAAGGTGTGTTATAGAATCACTTAATAAATAAGAAAATGTTGTGATATGATGCAAGATTTGGAGATAGGGCAACTGACGTGCACAAAAAGTTCAGTGCAGTCACGATCAACCTTTTCCATCATGATTGATTATAACAGATTTCATGTATTAGAGGTTTGAAATAATTATGTTCATAATATTATTTGACCCATTACAAAGGTAGAAGAAGGGATTCATCAGTGTTATTGGTGTATAAAGAATGTGACCTCAATACCATCAACAGAGCTCTGTTGCCCATAGGTCTTCATAACCTTGACAGAGTTGTTTATTTCACCCATAGAACCATGATTCTTTGTGTATTCTCAGGAAAGTGCTGTGGAATGTCAAAATGGAGGCCATTATGCTGGCTTGGTAACCAAATAAATCATAATGCCATTCACTAGGAAGGAGTGAAAGGTGGGTAGGCCGGCTCGTGATGAGACCTCCTGTTCCAAGGAGTTTTTCTTTTTTCTAATGTGCCTCTTGGATCATATCCCTAGTGTGGTGGCCATAATGGTAATGCCACTTCACTTTCTTTCCTATGATCATGGTAGGTTCGCTCTCAATGAGACCCCCTACCCTTCATTGAAAAACCATGTTAGAAAATTATATAAACATTTTTATTTTTATTATTTTTTTCTTTTTATAGAGTACTTTCCCTATTTATACACAAAGGGTGGTTCAACACTCCTTAAGAGTAGGGATGGTGGAAGAAGTCTTAACGTCTCAATAGAAAAATATGCCCTTCATTCCTATTCTTAATAGTGATCAAAGAGGATTATGAGATTTTAGAAGGAACCATCATGATAAAAGATAACCAACCTGTTATACGGGAATAGTGTCCACACAGATGCTGTTATTCCCACTAAGATGGGTGGATATCTTAGAAACAAACAATCAAAGTCTACTATTGGTTCCTTTTATGAAAATAGATGAGAGGAGAACCAAGAGGTCCAACCTGAGTCTTGCGCTCGATTTCCTCCCTTTCTTGATAGAGTTTTGCCGCTTACTCTTTGTTTGCTCAGCAAGGACCTGTAGAATCACAGAAACATACTACTATGCAAGAAACAAGGATCTAAGTTCATAAATAATGCAGTATCATATGTACATTAACCATATACAAGCGTATATAAAAAAGTACACCAGAATATGGAAGGAAACAAGAATAGCTTTATTCAGATAAAAAGTAGCAAGAGGATTACAACCATGAGCTTTGACCCAGCATCATCCTCCAGCTAAGAAGCCCTTTTTCACCTCAAGCAAAGAAAAATCACCCAACACTGTGAATGTACACTAGAATACAAATAGCACTTGTCTATAAGTTACAAAATTCCAGCCTCTGGATCTCTGTGATGAGGGATCCATATATAGATGATTACAGAGAGGTGAGTCATCTTTTGGGATCTTGATTAGTGTCTTCTCTCTGATAGTTCCTATTTCCACTTGGAGAGTGATGGTCTCTTACTCATCCCTGGTCGAAAATGGAGTGGCAAGTGTTAGAGGGGAAGCTTCTGGAAGATTCCATGATCTTCCACCTCGCATTTTTGTCCCTGCCATTTGTCCATTCCCGACCATCACACCCTACATAGGAGCAAAACAGTATGCATCACACCCTCTGCATTAAGCTTTCAGTATGGTCCAGTTTGGACCATTTATGAGCAGTTTTCAGTGGAGAACTTTTGGGAGATGATGTAATCAGTTGACCTTGTTCCTTTAGGTAGTGAAGCAACAATTTTAGGAACTTAAGAGCCCTCAGTTTATGGACATTTTTGATTGGGGTTGAAGTGCCTAAAAATGTCTATAACAGTTGCCCCCTAAAGCATGAGGTCGTTAATCTTTTTTTATGTCAGGTGAAATGCTTTACTATGAGGATCTGAAGTTTTTCTGAGCTAGGAGGCGACCTATAATAAGATACAATACAATACATTATTTTGACAACATTTTTTCATGATCTCGCTGAGGCGGGCATTCCCATGCTCAGATTTATAAATTCATTTTTCATGTACATAGGACAGACGATCATCTGTGTGACAGACTGATGATATGGACACATCATCCTTTGATTTGGATGTTCATCTGTTCGGCAATGATGTACACTGGATTTTTTTATATTCTTGAATATATCGCAACTCGGATGGATGAAACTAGATCTGGGGTCTTCAAACTCGGCTAATCTTCACTGGGAGTACAAGTCGATCCATGTGTAAAATGTTTTGGAGTCGAACATGGAAAGACATCACCTGATTACCAGCCAATGATGTAAGCTGTTAACAGGCGCAAGAGAAGTCACCAATAATGACAATGACCCTCAAGGTACTACAGTACAATTTATGTGGTGTGAAAAAGGGACTTGGTATTGAACACCACGCAAAATCTCTCAGTTGAAGGCCATTGATGTAAACCTATCGTCGAGAGTGAGAAACTTGCCATTAAGGCATGCAAGCTTCAAAGTACTGAAAGGGTTGTTCCTAAGTCAACTTCCTAGATAATGAGATGATGTTGACAAGAAGCGACCCATCGCAGGAGGGCCTTAATGAATCCCACATCAACGACATGGAACAAAGCAAATGATTTTGGAGGTGAGAACAAACTGATGATATGGGGTTTAGGGTGGCAATCATGAAGGAATGAAGCATGAATGTATTGCAGTGGGTGAGACACAAGTGAATTGTCTGAAAGACTTCTCTTGAACATATCGGCGACCAGGGAAAATTTTAAGAACCCCCCCTAAATTTATAAATATAATAAATGGGCGAATCTCCATGGTATATAGGAA
>APFE030087377.1:53566-64894 GCA_000404065.3 Pinus taeda
CCATGATCTTCCACCTCGCATTTTTGTCCCTGCCATTTGTCCATTCCCGACCATCGCACCCTACAGAGGAGCAAAACAGTATGCATCGCACCCTCTGCATTGAGCTTTCAGTATGGTCCAATTTTGACCATTTATGAGCAGTTTTCAGTGGAGAACTTCTGAGAGATGATGTAATCAGTTGACCTTGTTCCTTTAGGCAATGAAGCAACACTTTTAGGGACTTAAGAGCCCTCAGTTTATGGACATTTGTGATTGGTGTTGAAGTGCCCAAAAATGTCTATAACACAACCATATCAGTATTAGTAGAATAGTGACAGCAAGATAATCAGTAGTTGTGTCCTTTCCTCTTTTCTCTTATCAATTCAGAGCAAATTCTTGTAAAGATAGCGACTTTTTATATAATTTGGTGATTTCAGCATCTTCTAGTTCTCATATTCATTGCATAAGTGTATAGTTGTGTTTCAGAAGTGATCCAAATGATAAAATACACAAAAACGATAAAGAGAAAACAAGTATTATGTACAAAATCATAAGCAAAAAAGAAAGAAACAGTCGAAACTACTGTGCACTAAGAAGAATATTGGCAAAGGAAACAAGCGCAAGCGAAATAATGTGCAAATTTTGTGTTTTTCGAAAAAGGAATAGCAGAAGTCGCAAGTGCTATTCCTCCACAAGAAGGAATAGCAAAAAACAAAAACATGTCGTGTAAAACAAAAATGTTGTTCCTTCAGGAACAGGAACAGCAGAAAACGAGAATGTTGTTCCTTCGGAAAAAGGAACAGCAAAGAACGAGAATGTTGTTCCTTCAGAAAAGGGAACAGCAAAAACAAAAAAGTGTCATTCCTTCAGAAAAAGGAAAAATAGAAACAAAAGTGTGTCGTTCCTTCAGAAAAAGGAACAACATGAACAAAATTGTGTCGTTCCCTTGGAAAAAGGAACAGCAAAAACAAAAATGTGTCGTTCCTTCGGGAAAAGGAACAGCAGGAACAAAAATGTGTCATTCCTTCGGAAAAAGGAATAGGAGAAACAAAAATGTTGTTCCTTTGGGAAAAGGAAGAACAGAAAATGAAAATGTTGTTCCTTAGGAAAAGGAACAACAAAACACAAAAATGTTTTTCCTTTGGGAAAAGGAACAACAAAAAACTGCAAGTGTTGTTCCTTCCGAAGAGGAACAACAAAACGGCGGAAATGTTGTTCCTTTTGAAAGAAACAGCAGTAGTGAAAAAGTGTTGTTCCTTAACAAAGCAATAGCGGAATGGTGAAAATGTTGTTCCTTTTAAAAGGAACAACAAAGTACAAAAGTGTCGTTCCTTGAAAAAGGAACAACAGAATGGTGAAAATGTTGTTGCTTTTGAAAGAAACAGCAAAGTGCAATTGTTATACAACTGCAAGAAAAATATATACAAAACAAAAGAATTTTTTATAGTGTGTAAGAGTAGTTGAATTACTTAACCAAAGGTGAGGAAGATTTCTCTTCCTTAACCAGAATCTGCATGTCGGAGTCTTTGCGGAGTTGCTAGTAGAAGGATTCCTGAGTAAGTGGTTTGCGGTATAATCAAAATTAGTGGCCATTTACCTTAAAGGTATGTCTGGATCCATTAATGGTGGTTAGAGTAATGGTGCCATTATCATGTACCTTCTAGATTTCGTATCGTCCCAGCCAGCGAGTTTGAAGTTTCCCAAGAAAATCCTGCAACCTAGAGTAACATAGGAGCGCCCAATCACCTTCGCGGAAGACTTTCTTTTTAATGAGGGCGTTGTGCCATTTGGTTTGTTGTTGTTGGATTAACGTAGTATGTTGAAGGGTAGAGAACCTGATTTCATCTAGCTCATTAATATATTGTAATCTATTAATCTAAGCCTCATCTAAATCTAGACCGACCTCTTGTGCTATTCTAATGTTTGTATTTCAAATTATATCAGAAAAATGGGTTCCTTTCCAGATACTAGCTGGTATGGTGAATAACTGGTAGTACTTCTCCATGTTGTTCTATATGCCCACAACGCTTCTGGTAGTCTTGCAGCCCAATCGCGTTTGTGTGAGGCAATGGTTTTTGTCAGTATTTATTCTATTATTTTGTTCGTGTTTTCACTCGACCATTTGCCTGTGGGTGGTATGGAGTAGTTGTTTTATGCTGAATATGATAGTATTTTAGTGTGGCAGCAATTTTATTACCAGAAAACTGAGGTCCTCCATCCGTAATTATATCTCTTGGGAGGCCATATCGCAAAAATATGTGGAACAAGAACTATATGAAAAACTCCTCTATAGCTCTCGGCAATGCCTCTGCTTCAACCCATTTGGTGACATATTCTGTTGCTACCAGAATGTATGTTTTCTGATTTGACGATGGGTTGATTGGACCAACAAAATCAAGTTCCCATCGTTCAAATGGTTCAATAACTAGTTGTGGGTTTAGGGGCATTTCATCAGACTGTCCAGGGCGTCCTACTCTTTGGCAGTTGTCACAAGCTTGAATGAACTTCTTTGCATCTTTGAAGATCATGGGCCAATAATACCTTGTTTGTAGCACCTTGTGACCAGTTCTCTGATTTGTGAAGTGTCCACCACATGGTCCGTCGTGACAAGCTTTCAAGACATCAAAAATTTCATCTTCACGAACGCATCTCCTGATGTGCATATCTGCCCCTATATGAAGCAGGTAGCCCCCAATCCAAGAAAATCGAGTACTATGATGGACAATCTGCTTTCGTTCATTGGGGGTTAGATGTTTTAGTAATCTGCCTACTGCTAAATAATTTGCAACATCGGCATACCAGGGTGTTTTAACAGTAACAGCAAACAAATGTTCATCTGGGAATTGATCTTTGACTACTGCTGCATCCACTGATTGTAGCATTCACAAGATAAAATCAGCTACAGGATTTTCTTTTCCCTGTCGGTCCTTTATTGTGATATCGAATTCCTACAATAAAATTAGCCATCTTGTTACTCTATTGTTTGTGATTGGTTTATTTGCTAAATATTTTAGGGTAGAGTGATCTGTATATAAAATGACAGGATATCCAATGATATAATGCCTAAATTTATTGATGGCATGTATTACAGCTAAAAATTCCTTTTTAGTCACAGTATAGTTCAATTCAACAGGAGACATATTTTTGCTAATATAATAAATTGCATATGGTTTTTTATCTTCTTCCTGCCCAAGGACTGCTCCAATAGTTGTGTCTGAAGCATTTGATGAAATTTGAAATGGCAGGTCCCAATTTGGTCCTCGAAGTACTGGGGCTATTGACACAAGTTTTTTTAGATTTTCAAAAGCGCGATCACATTGTTTTGTCCAAATAAAGTCAACATTCCCTACCAGTGCATATAAAGGTGCAACAATATGAGAAAATTGTTCTATAAATCTCTTACAATAACCAAAAAATCCAAGAAAACTGCGTACCTTTGTCTGAGTGGTAGGAGTGGGTATTAACAAAATTATTTGAATTTTGGCCAGATCTACCTATATTCCAACTGCTGAAATATAATGGCCTAGAATAAGTCCTTCAGTCATCATCATATATCAATTTTCATGGCTCAGACAGAGCCTGGTGGCAATGCATCGCTGCAACACTTTTTCTAATGTGTCTAATGCTGGGTCGAGATCATCTCCGTATGGTGTAAAATCATACATATATACTTCGAGCCCTTCATTTATTAAATCTGAAAAGATGCTGAGGATAGCCCTCTGAAATGTGGCAAGGGAATTACATAGGCCAAAAGATAAAACTCTGTAGGCAAATGTTCCCCAAGGACATGTAAAAGTAGTTTTGACTGGGTCTTCAGGGGCAATCTGAATCTGATTGTATCCACTGAAGCCATCCAAGAAAGAAAAGAATTTCTTTCCTACTAACGTATCTAATGCCTGGTCAATGAATGGAAGGGGAAAGTGGTATTTTTGTGTTGCTTTATTTAGTTCTCTATAATCTACACAAATCCTCCACTTTCCATTCTTCTTTGGTACCACTACAAGCAGAGAGACCCATTTACTATCAAAGATAGGGTAAATAAAGTTCACATCTAAGAGTTTTTGAAGTTTAGCTTTTACAATGTCTTTTAGGTGAGGGTTAAGTCTCCTTTGTGGTTGGCGAACAGGTCTTGCATCCTTTTCTATGTAAATGTGGTGTGTACATAACTGGGGATCAATTCCTTTCATGTCAAGATAGTCCCATGCAAATGCTTCTTTATGTTTTCTTAGTAGCTGGATTAGCTTGTGTTCTTGTTCTAGAGTCAGGTTGCCATTAATGTTCAAAGTTTTTCTTGGCTCAATTTCTACAGTTTTGCTATTTGATACAAAGGTAGTAGGTATTGTTTGATCGTGAGTATCTTTGAAAGGATCTTCTTCTAATTCATTATGAAATGTTGTTTCTATCATATGACATGGCATGTGGGGTCTAGATTTAGCCTAGCTAAGAAAGTTGTTAATAACATCATCCTTTGTTTGATCTTTGAAATCGAGGGCATTTTCTATGGTTAATGGAGATCTAATATTTTTAGTGAGGTATAATACAGGATGTTTGTTAGTTTTCATTATTGTGACACTTGGCTGAGATGGAGGGTACAAGGCTAGATTATTGATATTGGCCCCTCTAGTTATGGTCATACTGCCTTGTCGGCAGCTAATATAAGCGTCAACAGTTGCAAGCCAAGGTCTACCTAAAATCAATGGATGTTCATAAAGTCAGTTTTTAGGGTTTATTATCATAAAGTCGGCAGGATACTCCCAGGAATCAACGGATACCATGACATCATGTAGTGTGCCTTCTGGTCTAACCACAGATCGATCAACCAGTTCTAATAAAGTGGAGGTTGGTTCTACTGATGTAATACCCAGTTTTTGACAAGTGTTGGTTGTTAGGATATTAATTGTGGCCCCTAAATCAACTAAGGCATTTGCAAAAGTTTGCCCATGGATTTGTACTGTTACTATCAGATTTCCTAGGTCTTCATATTTAACGGGTGTTTCTCTTCCTGATAATAGGTCGGATAAAGTGCCAATTACTTGGACTGTCGGGTTATTTGTTATTCTCCTCCTTGGTTTTTTTATACATAGCTCCTTAATGATCTTTGCATATATTGGGATGTCTTGGATAGCTTGGAGGAGTGGAATTCTTATGTATAGATTTTTAAGTTCTCCAAAAATGTCAAAATTAGGATGTTGTAGAGGTTGAGGTATAGTTAATTACTCTGGGAATGGAGGGGAAGATGTGATTACTTGATTATGAGTTTGTTGTCTGATCACATCCTCTTCTTACAGTGGTTGTTCTATAGGTAACTGATTTTCAACTTGAGCAGTTTTATCTCCCTCTGTTTCAATGATGCACCCAAATCTTAATTGAAGGTCATTACACTCCCTTAGATCGGTTCCTATCTCTAGTGTTTCAATTATTTGAATAGATTGGACCGGTCCGTTATTCGGATTAGGATTGGGTTGGCTTGGGAGTTGCGGTCTTAAATTAGACTGGGGGTTTTGTTGTAATGTTGGCAGTGTAGGTTGAGGGAGCGAAATGGTTCCTACTAGCTGATTCATCGGTCTTTGCTAGTTTTTCTACCAGGTTTGACTCTGTGAAGTCGGAGGGGACCATTGTGCTAGATATACATTGTTTTTCCCATATGGTGGGGTATAGGGAAAATTTGGCCAATTGGGTTGGCTTGCTTGATTCGGCCATGGTGATGATGAAGGAAATGGTTGTTGTGACCAATTTAAGGATGGAGGTTGATTTTTCCACATAGTACTATATTGTTGAGCATGATATTGTGGAAGCTAAAAAAGAGAAGTTGGATCAGAGAACATACCTAATTGTTGCGGCTGCCATTGACGGCGCTGATTAAGTAGATACACCAATTCTGGTTCTTCCTCCGCTTCCTTGTAAACTGCTTTCAATCCAGGAAGTGAGGGGAAACTCTCTGTAGAATGATCTTTTGTACAAATGGCACAGACTTGAACAGCATCTAATGGACATTCTTTGTGGTTGTGTTTCTTTCTACACCTAGGACAGAAGATTGCCAAATTTTGTTCTGCCTCTGCTTGCTTCTGCTTGGCCTGCATAATATCAAGTTGCGTTGTCAGAGTCCCTAATATGTCGGTTTTAAAATTTTCCAATAAATTTCCAATTTCTGCACGAGTTACTCCTTCTGCAGAAAGTATGTTATCTCTTGCAAACCGATCATGTTCTGCTAGTTTTAGTCTTGTGTTGCCTCTTGAACTCCTAATACATAAATTCATAATGTCAACAAAATTTTCCTGATAAATATCTCCTTTTCCCGTAATTTTTAGTGTTTCAATCCATTTTTCCTTCATTCCTCTAATTAATGTTGTTTTCAACACATTATCAGGTAAGGGTAATGATGCATAAGGAGATCTTTGAAGATTATACTAAAAACACTCAACATATTCTTCTAATGTTTCATTTGGTCTAGCTACCATCTGAAATATTTCGTCTTTTAACTCTCTAGACCTGCAATAATCCTTATATATTTTTAGAAAAGACTCTTTCATTTGATCTCATTTATTTATAACACCACCACCCAACCCCATAAACCATCTTAAAGCAGCCCCTTTTAATGTAGAGGGGAATAATTTCAGTTTCTTGGTTTCGGTGGTATAGTCATAACCTCTATGCAGCACATCAAATTCAAACAAGAATGTATCCAGGTCTTCTGATGTAAGGCCATATGTAGGGATATGTTGGACGGGAATTGCTTTCATAGGAGCATTAGCTGTAGTGTCCACAATGGGATATTGCAGTGTAGAAGTTTGGGTGTTTGGCTGGTTTTGAGCCATTTGATCAAATATGTACTAATAATCTTCTGGGATGTCTAGGAGGGTATTCCTAGGCTGACGAGACGGATTGGATTCAATAGGAATGGCCTTAACAGCACTTCCTTTATCTGGGATGACGAGAGTTCCTAATGTCTGGGGGGATTTGGGTTCTTGAGGTTCTTCAACTTCGTTATGGATGATTTTTGCAGCACTTTCCTTATCTGGGCTACTTAGAGGCAGAATTATCCCAAGAGGAGATCTTGGTTCTTTAGTTTCCCCGGTTTCTCCTCTCCCTTCATAGAGGTTGCTAAGGTTCCCTTGCAATTATTTTGGGCTAGAATTCTCAATTTCTCGAAAATCGTGCTCTTCGGTGTGACTATGCACCTTAGAAAAGGCTATAGATGGTGATCGTGTGGCCTGAAGGGGACTAGTAGGTTGTCTAGAAATGACTTTTCTAGGCCCTACTGAAGGCTGAGATTCTACTTTCTTAAATATTTCGTCTATAAAGGTTGATCGGCCAAGGGTCACCAGCCCCTTAGTTTTATCAGGCCTTGGTAGAGGTTTAGGATTCTTTTCTGGCTTTTTCTGCTTAGTCGTGCACACAAATCAACTGCTAATTTCTACCCAAAGAAAACATCAACAAGTCTGTAGGAAAGCAGGCAGGGGAGAAGGTCGATTACATACTCCATACACAGGTTCTTACCTTCCATTTTTAAAACCCAATTCTCTCCTAGCAGGTTCTTACACTACTCTGGAAAAGAAACAAATGGCTACACTCTTCCCCAGCAACAGCACCAAAATGTCGAGTAGTAAAAATGGTCTTTTTCACCTCTATTTACCCTACATTAATTGTCAATCCAGGAATGATTTGTTATTTCAAAGAGTGTACTCAGTTTGAGACGGTCATTTGTCAGTGTAATGATAGTAGTATAGTTATTCTCAATAAAAGAGTAAACAGATGCTTGGAATGAAATCTACTTACAAAAAGAAACTTAAGATTCAAATCATGCGTTCAGAAAGCTACAACAATTTATCAGTCAAGGGTACAGTAACAGTAACTCTTCCCTCTGTAAACTGATGCAACTAAGAAGGCACTCAAAAGAAGGATCATCATACTAGGAACTAGATAGTGTATGTTGATGTTCACTATAGTCTTAGACCATCTGCACACCAAAGCAATGATAATCTTCAAATCACAAGAAATAGAACAACAACTATCTCTATTAATAGGATTGAACAACAAAACCTTAATCTATGAAAATGAATGTAGCAGTAATCATAATCTACAGGAATTAAGTAACAACTTTCGAATCGAACAGCAAACAAAAATGGAATAGTAGACTATCAAAAATAAAGTATAGAACAACAACTTAAATATGAATGTACAGCAACCCAAGTTAAACACGCGACACACTTAACATTAAAAGGAATAGTAATCTGAGCTTCGATACAATATGCATGAAGCACAGCTTTAAAGTAACAGTAATTATAACGGAACAACAGTTGTAACAAAACAACAATTCCAATTGAACAACAGTCACAATTTAAGAATAAATCATACAGTAGTACCGATTTTGGGAACATACAGTGTAGTTAAACTGTAGTTGAATGGCAATCTATAAGGAACAGCAGTGTTATATCAATTGTCAAAAGGAACAACAATGTGATACAACGTTTGAATGATAACATAACATTCCTATTGTAGATAACAATAGTATTTAACCAAGTATATATAACAGAGGTGATATGTAAAGCAGTAAAGGGCGTCAGATCACTGAACAGAGTAAATGAAAGAAATCAAACCACACATGAATCAGAAATATGGTACAGGAGCAAGTGATCCACCAAGGCCGGGCCCTTAGCCTCCAGGGACTCACTACTTAAGGCTACTCCAAAATCAACAATAGAACAACAACCAAGTCTTTATATTAAAACATTAAACAGAGTTACAATGAATCACTCTTCAAAGAGAGTCAATGATAAAAGTTCACGTATCACGGAAAATTTCATGAAAATAATAATAGTTCTCCCCCCAAGCTAACAGTGCTACCCCTTTTTGTAACAGCTAAATGGTGATATCAACAATGCAGCAAATTGTTAAAGTAACGATCCCTCAGGATCACACGATCTTGACAGATTCGCCAAACTGTTAATTTGTATTTATCCTCTTGTTATTTTGCGCCGATTGGAGATCTCCTTTTCCTTTTTCTAGCTGTTACGCTCCAATTTGGATCACCTTGTTTGAACATGGTTCCCTGCCAAAGGGAAAACAGTTAACTTGGTCTCGTTCTTTCCTTTGGGATGACAGTCTTCCGTTTTCTCCTCTTTCTACATAGAAAAGGGTAATTATTAGTTATTTCATATTACTATAAATCTTCTAGATTCTATCATATTCTTTTGTCATTTTCCTAGCTCATGATGTGAAAAGGTTGTGAATTTTGAAGAAAAGATAGCAAGATAAATGAAGATAACATACCTTCTCCAGTGCCCAACACCCATCAGAGGTTCTCTCTGCAAGGCCCAGTTACTTTGAGAGTGGACATGATAATTAGGTCTTCATAGGACTATTTATCATACGCAACAAACAAAAACCATTTTTTGTGTAATTTCTCACATAGTTTAATTAAAGGAAAATAAACCGTTGATATTTTTTCTTTGCTTTATGTATGTGATCCAATTGTATTGATAAATATATCTTCGTCCATCACCAAAATCAAAGTAGTGCACAATCCAAAATCAACACCATAGGGGAACCCACGACTCCACATCGATCTAGGTGTTTTGTAAACCTTCCCCCATTGTTGGGAGTTGTACCAAGACTCTTACCGTTTAGGCGGAGAGGACATCATTTAGCCACCATTATTGGATCTTCATTTATTGGTACAACTTTGCTTGGAACTGCTCCATGGCAAGGTACACCCTTCACCACCCCTGAAGGATCCTCGCACGCTACCCCCTTTGGGAGTGCACACACTTCTCCTCCAGACATCACCCGAGCTACCCATCAAGGTAATCCTCTCGTGACAGCCCCACATAGGACTCTGTTGCATATAGTTGTCTAGAATCGCTTTGCGATGGCAGGTAATGCACAGATCCCACTTTTAGCTTCATTAAATCTCCCAGATTTAAGAAAGCTCACAAATGACTCGATCGAACATGGCCAAATTTGGCCAGCTATTCCCACAAATATCGCTTCATATATTCCAAAATTTGATGGAAAGCAAGGCAAAGACCCTGGGAACCACATCATGATATTTCACCTATGGTGTTCATCTAACAGTATCATGGAAGATGTCCAAGAAGCTCATAAGTTAAAATCTCTGTTAAATAATTTTTCAGCTACCTCTGGAGCTTCTATAAACCTAGCCAAATCCCAAATTTTCTTCTTTCATACCCCTGCAGTTACCCAAGCCTCCATTACTCGAATCCTAGGTTTCCAAATAGCCGCTCTTCCATCCAACTACCTAGGGGCTCCCCTGACTGATGTGGCCCTGAAACACTCTTCTTAGAATCTTCTCCTTGAAAAATTAGAAGCACGTCTCTCCTCTTGGACCCACAGATCCCTCAACTTGCCTACTCACCTAGTCTTAATCAAATCATTGCTTCAATCTATGATGTTGTATCTCTTCTCAATCTTGGCATCGCCCAAATGGGTTCTCAAAGAAATAAAAAAGCTCCAACGATCCTTTCTATGGGGTGACTCAAGACAGAAACACAAATGGGCTCTAGTTAAATGGGAAAAAGTATGTCTTATCAAGCACTTTAGCGGGACTAGACTTCGTGACCCCCATCATAGCAATGATGTTATGGGAGCACGCATCTAGTGGAACTGGCTCACAGCACCATACACTCATTGGGCCACTCTATGGACAACCAAATATGCCAATAACAAACCTGTTGAGGAACTTATCTGACTCACTGATATTGGCCCGGGTTAACTTGTCTGGAATGCAGCAAAGCAACATAAAAATTTAATTCAGCAGCATAGCTTTTGGGAGGTCACGGACGGCACTATTTCTAGATTCTGGGAAGATTGCTGGTAGCAGCAACATAGGCTAAAAGATTTGATTAATCCCCACCAAATTCCCAATTGGGAAGCTCACATGTTCAATAAGATCAATCAATTATTGGAAGCCTACCTTATTGCATGGCTTTAGGAAATGGGTTAATCTTGATCACATTATTCGGAATGGCCTAGAACCTGATCAGCAGATCCTCGAAACAGAACTCTCCAATCGGAAAATAAGATATTCAGAAAGAAGGATGTACTCAAATGGGGATATATGGATAGGGGAATGTTCACTACACATGAAGCCTACAACATAATCATAAAAGAATCTGCATTCAAAGATCCACTTTGGACAGCTATTTGGGATCCCAACTTTGTTGGGTTGTGTTATATTCTTTCCACATAGTTAACAAGGGGTTTGAGGGGAACCCGTAACCCCACTTTATGGGGTCTGGGGCAGCGCCCCGGAAAATTTTGGTTTTGGACCCTATGTTAGGTTGGGTGGACCCACCTATGGTTTTGTGCATGATTTTCGCACATGTTTTT
>APFE030087377.1:68845-82578 GCA_000404065.3 Pinus taeda
CAGAGAAGATCTACAAGTGGGTATGTGTTTAACCTATTTGGAGGTGCAATCAGTTGGATGAGTAAGAAACAATCTGTAGTGGCACTATCAACTACAGAGGCAGAATACATGGCAGCCACTCAGGCAAGCAAGGAAGCAGTTTGGTTGCATAGATTGTGTTCAAGTATGGAGTTAGTACAGGGAGCTATAAGGATAAACTGTGACAGCCAAAGTGCAATTTTCTTGGCAAAGAACCCTGCTTATCATTCAAAGACAAAGCACATTGATGTTCAGTATCACTTTGTGAGTGATATGATAGAAGACAAAAAGGTGTTGTTGGTAAAGGTGGACACTTTGAAGAATACTGCAGATGCATTTACAAAATTTGTTAGCTCTGAGAAGTTCTCTTGGTGTAGAGAAAAAATGGGTGTTTCAGGGCTGGAAAAATGACTAAGCTCTCTTGTGGCCCCCTGTAGAAAGAAAACAACAAGTGGGAGATTGTTGGGTTGTGTTATATTCTTTCCACATAGTTAACATGGATTTGAGGGTTACCCGTAACCCCACTTTATGGGGTTCGAGGTAGCACCCCGGAAAATTTTGGTTTTGGACCCTATGTTAGGTTGGGCAGACCCACCTATGGTTTTGTGCATGATTTTCGCACATGTTTTTTGTACGCGATGGTTTTTGGTCCATGTTTTTAGACGTGATGGTTTTTGGTCCATGGTATTGGATGCTTCGGCATGTATAAATATGTATTGTAGCATTGAAAGGAACATAATGAAAAATCAAGCTGGTAGTCCCGGTTTTCGAATCTAGTGGGAAATCTCTGTGTATATGTGTTTTATGTGTTATGCTCTCACATTTTTATTTTTTCCTGTGATTTAGAATTCGTATGCAGGTAATTTCTGTACGGGGTTAAAAACTACAAACTTATGGCTGAAGGTGTCCACTTTTCTCTCGCTGCTCTGTCAGAACAAAATCCTCACCTGAGATAATCTACGGAAGAGAAAATTTCATGGACCTTCCATTTGCCCCAATTGCAATCAAGAAGAAGAAACCACCTTGCATCTCATGAACACTTGCCCTCTGGCTTATCAGCTCTGGGAAAAAGTCAATTTTTGATGCCAAAGGGAAAGTCGAATCAGGGAAGACATCCCCGCCATTGTTCACAATTGGGTAAGAAATCCTTATAAGAGAAAGGTTCTTAACTCCTTATGGAAGCTTATCCCCGAGCTTCTCATGTGGACTATATGGAAGGAGAGGAACAAACGTATCTTCAAGAATCAATCAATGCCTATGGAAATCATTTGCAACAATGTACGTCAAAACCTCAAGGAAAATCTTCTACTCCAAACTTGGCATGACGACGACCTTCCCTCACTGCCACAGGAAAAGACTATTTGGGACAACTAGAATCTACAATGGAATCAAGAATTGAAGATCTCTGCTAAAACTGTAGCAAAAAGTACAATAACAGACAAATGGATCCCTCCTCAGAATATGTTCCAACTAAATTTCGACAGACCCTCAAAAGGCAATCCAGGTAAAGCCGAGTTTGGGGGAATTTTTAGAGATCATAAAGGAGTCACCCTTCTAACATTTCTAGGCTCAAAAGGATGGGACTCTAATAACTCAGCAAAGCTTGAAGGGTTATGGCAAGGGCTCCTTTTAGCTCACTCACATGGCTTCTTCCCTCTCATCATTGAAGGCGACTCTCAGATATTAATAAATATGATGAAAAAAATGATGCAGGGGACTTCCTCAAACAAAATTGGCAACAGTTGGACACTAGCCGAAATACTGGAACTTGTTGAAGATTGGCTCAGAGCCCACAGAGCAGTTAATTTCAAACATATTCGTCGGGAAGGCAATAAGGTGGCTGACCTTATTTCCAACATAGGAGTAGAGAGTAATATTACTCTAAACGCAAATGCGTTATCTTCTATTGCCACTGATGCACAGATGAAGGAATTCAATGAAATAATTGAGAAAGAGGAAACTCAAGAAGCAGGTGGCCACCCGGATGCACGTGACATGTTACACTATTAATGCATTCATTGATGGATGGCGGCGAGGGGATGGGCCACTTGTCTATTGGCACCCCTCCCCATATCACCCTTAGGCGCCTTCAAGACAATCTACAGGCTACATTCAATATAGGTCCAGATCAGAAAAAAGTTATTCATTGTTGGGTTATGGATTTACCTCATTTCATTCCTGCACTGTTTCCCCTGCTCTATTGCATCTGCCTACCTCGGGCCTATGAGCCCAGCCTTCACACTGCAACTGGTCATTGTTGTTGGATTGTTTGTTGTGTGGACTTTGGAAATGGGTTTCATCACTCTCATTGGGCTCTCTACATTTTAATCTCTACCCAAAACTACCCTATTTCACCTCATATTCCCTCTGCTAGTGCTCCCTCTGTCATTATCCCTCCTGTCACTGCTCCTGTTGTGTGCTCAACTAGCGACATCAGCATGGTTAGGCACCGCATGAGAAGTCATAGGGGAGGAAGTTCTCGTCCTCGGGTTGAGCACACCACCTCCTCTCCTTCCCCTGAACTGCATCATCCTCCAATTCTCGAAGAGGGTAGATATCCTAATACCAGATGTGGGCGAGGTGGGGCTCATTCTTCCGGGGTTGCTCATGGCGACTTTGATGTCCACTTTGACAATTTCCCTCTGCCCCTTCAACCCACTCCCCACTCTGCCCAATTCAGGTTCTGTAGCTCCCTAAACAGGCCTATCATTACTTCTAATATCTTCATCTTCTTCTCTGAAGAAAACACTCAAACAATCTCTCAGGTTGATAACTCCAACCTGTCGCAGGAGCTTGCTCCCAGATGCAATAATTGCATGGATATTAGTAAGAATGGCATGGATGATAGCCTCTTCACCTCGCATGTTCTGAACTTCGGTGGCATTCAGCATGGTGAAGGGGGTAGCTATGCTGCCACGCGCCCCTCTGATGGTTCGAGTCATGAAGGGTGTGCCATGCAAGTTGCACCTGGCGACAGGGGAGAGAATCACGATGACGGTGGAGAGCCACACGACAACACTTCCAGGGACGTGGCGGATGAGTGGGCATGCCCAATCATCGAGGAACCCATCCCGGAAGATTTCATCTAATATGACGTGGCTTCCAGGTAGCAGAATGTGGCAAACAGAGAATCGGCACAGGCCGCCTGGTGTTAGAACGTGGCCGGTTGTGGCTACCCAGGTGTTTTTTAACTAGTCAATTTGTTTTTTGATAGTTTTTCTTGGCTTTCAATATCCTATCATGGTATCATCTTACTGTCTTTTGTGGGGCCTAGACTCAAGATTTTCTACCATTTTTGGAGTTTCTGTGCTCACTAGACTAGTTTCCCCAATGTTGGGGCAGTCCAGATTTCGTTTATATTCTACGATAAACTTGGTTGAGGCTTTGTCCACTTTGTATTTTTCTGTACATATTAATAGAATGATTTTACTTAGAAAAAAAAAATAGTATCATGGAAGATACTATTAGATTAAGGCTATTTCAATGCACCCTTATAGACCAGCCCTTTGTGTCTCAGGGAACCTTTAGCCTATTAGCTAAAGTGTTCCTTACTTTCTTCCAACTTCCAATTCATCATAATTCTCTATTGGAACTTCTAACAAAATTCAAACAAACACAAGCTACGCACATCTCGAACCATATCTATGAATGATGGAAAAATCGCAGCTTGTGCAAAACTGATTTTGAAGATAAAGTCCTCCTGGACATTTTCGTAAGATCCCTCACCTTTAAAATCTCAAAGGATGTGGCTAAAACATTCCCACAAAGCGAGGAAGAAGCCATCAGTAAATCCCAACAACTGGAGCTGATCTACAACCAGTCAGGGTACATTTAGCATGTACTTCCAGATGCCCTGCACCTGCAATCTTATCGAGAAATAACAGATGCATCCAATACTACTGACGGATTAATTTGAGCCCTATGCCAAATACATCACAATAGTAACTATCAATACCCTATGTATCCAATGAATGGCCCATCTTACGATGCTACACAACCATTACAAAACAAAGGGTATTATAATGGTCAACCTGTACCTATGCAAAATATAGGCAACAGGGTTAACCAACACCAACCACCCCCCAAGGAGGCTCGTATCATCCCCCACAGGGAAATCAATACTCCTCCTAGAGTATGGATAAAATGTCTACTCCCCCGAACCATTACGTTAACCAGGGATAGGAGAAATAATAATCTTCTTTCCCAACACTGCAACAAAATATCCCACCAAAGAAAAATAATGCACAGGTAAATCTAGTGCGACCATCTCTCGCTTCATTGCATCAATCAGAAGAACAAGCAAATTCGGTTAATCCTTCTAATGGTGCTAGGAAAAACCCAAAAAATAAGCTAGAGGGAGAGCTTGAGTGGGGAAGCAAAAATTATTAGTAACCCCCAAGGGCATTGGGAAGGGACAACCCTAACCAAAACCAAAACTAGGATAAGGCCAATAACAACTCGCAGAAACAGGGAAAGAAAACTAGTCTTCGGACTAATCATGCATGCACCATTTGTAGGGAGTACAACCATTATACCCATAATTATCCCCAACTTCCTCATTTAAAAAGGATACAAGACAATAGGGGGAAAAGTGGCCAACTAACTGCAGTCATTCAGGAACCGTTTCCCCATCAAGGAATTGTCAACACACAACAAACTTCCTAAGCTCACCCATCTGTAGGGAACCTAAACAGTACTCCTAACCATGATATCCTCATGATAGGAGAGGAAGTCCTCTTGCAAACAAGGAATCAAACTTATGAGGCTACCCAAGAGCCCAACCCATCCACCTCAGCTAAGGCCATACCTACTGGACCATTGACCATTACACGACCTCCCATTGATGTCATGCCCAAAATAGTTAAAGGACCTTTACGATGTGCAGGGCCAAATGCAAGAGGTGTCCATAGTTACAGCATAGTCCATGACTTGGCTCAATCACTGTTAGCAATGTCAGCACTTGACTTGAAGTCCTGCAGATGTGCCCAACCTAGCGAAGAGCCCTACTTTCTGCTTTAGGTGCAATCAACCCATCCTATTCCCACTTCATCATCTTTGACTTGGACAAAGCTACTCCTCAGCTACCCTCAGCCATCGCTTTCCAAATCCCAGTCTCAGTCCATAATATCAATATCCATCATTGCATCATTGACAAAGGGGCTTCCCCTAAACATAAGCCTTCTAACAAAATGCTCAGAGCATACGATAGACACCCTTCTGCTCTCATCGGTCTATACCCTAGTGTGCTAGTTAAGCTGGCTGGAAAAACTCTGTTAATAGACATTGAATTACTCAACACCCAGTTGGATTACAACATCCTCCTAGGCCGAAGCTATATGTACGAAATGTTTATAGTCACCTCATTGGTGTTCAAAATCATGATGTTCCACCATGATGGGAAGGTCATTATGATTGATCAACTCACATACCACGAGAAGACAACTTCACCCACACCAGATGGCGTGTTACCCTTAGTATCCCAAGAAGTGGTCACTACTTACAAATGAGCTCAGCCCAAGCCATTTTAAGCCATAAAACCTCCTAGGAACATTCTCACGATATCCTTTCGTAATACAAGAGCTTGTCCCAAATACTGGAACGTCAGTTTGCATGATGACTTCATGAAACACTGCCCAAACACCAGAATCGTTTTCAAACACCTCAACACCTGCAACTAAAGAAGTCAAGTCTTTACCTCCTGCAATTACGCAAACCCCTTTCTTATGATCGCCAATTGGGTTCGTCTCACACCAAGCCATAAAAACCCTCACATTACCAAATATGACTCTCACAATACGAGTTTGGTAGTTAATTCCCATGACTGTGTCAGTTGAGTCAAGACACATGCAAGAAGGGAGCTTCCATGTACCTCATTTCAGAGGAACACCCCTACTCAAAACAGTTCGACACCTGCCACAATTGGAGCCGCCAAAAAAGAGAAACAAAATGGTAAAAAAGGGGAAACTTCCAACTCCTCCAAACCCATGCAACCATGTGCATTATGTGAGAAATTCGGGAACCCAACTCATATTTGTCCCAAAATAGACAAATTAAAAAAAATCATGAATGCATCCAACACATTAGTAACCTCATCTCCACCAAAAGGAGCGAAAGTTGTACCCTTACATAACAAGGAAGTGCGTACCAACCATGTGTGCGCTATATGCGATAAATATGGATAGTACACCCATCATTGGCTGAATATCCCTGTACTCCAAAGGACAAAAAAAGGTCTCATCCAAACCATCAACAATGAGCCCATAGCACCAACCCCACCTCCAAAGAACGAAAAAATGCCAAAACATATTCTACATACAAGAAGAGGCATCATCCAGCTCTGCACCTGCCTACAACACATGAGGGTGGAATAAGCCATATTTTCACCCCTCTACATTACCATGTGCTATATGCGATGACCCTACCCATCCCGTAGACTGGTGGCCAGAATTATGGACACACTACCTATTGGAACGAGGTTCCCTAAGTCAGTTTTGTTAAAATATTGTAAGTCTCTGCATTTTGAGGAGATGAGCGTGCAACACGTAGGCTAATAGGAGAGGTATCTCTACACATAAGTACACAAAGTTTTATTTTCATCGTTCCCTTGTGAATTACACGAGTGGTTGTCCAAATTAGCAGATAGTGAACCTACTTGGAAGCACGATGATCTTATTGTGTGGAATCCAAAATTAATCAAACATCTTGAAGGATCTAATTATAAGGTTGCAAGGGTTGTTGATTACTGGATTGATAGTATTTTGGGTGGTTTCATCATGGAATTTGCAATAGATACGTTTGTGTCTTATAGTGAAGCTGAACAACGATTCTTCGAAGGTTCGAGAGGTAAGTACCTGAAATTGTTAAAAACCTGGATTAAAATGATTTTGTGTGAAAATGGGATTATGCCTTTACCTTAATGTTTAAAAAGGGTCCGACTAGATCTACATGAACTGGAAAGCGATTTAGAGTAGATCTAGACAATTTTTTTGGAAGCGAATACAGTCACTTATTGGGAGGGTCTAAAAGTGAAGAAGAACGAAGTAGCCCTAGTACACCTAGAGGTGCATGTTATCCAGGAATAGTGTCCACTTGGATGTTGCTATTCCCACTAAGATGGGTGGCTATCTTAGAAGCAAACAATCAAAGTCTACTATTGTTTCCTTTTATGAAAATAGTCAAGAGGAGAACCAAGAAGACCAACCTGAGTCTTGCGTTTGATTTCCTCTCCTTCTTGATAGAGCTTCACCATTTCTTCTTTGTCTGCCCAACTTCAAAAGAACCTGTGGAATCACAGCAACATACTACTATCCAAGAAAAAAGGATCTAAATTCATAAATAATACAGGATCAGATGTGCATTAACCATATACATGCATATATAAACAAGTACACAAGACATCAAGAAATGAAGGAACAAGAATAGCTTTATTAAGATGAAAAGTAGTAAGAGGATTACAACCATGTGCTCTGAACCCAGCATCATCCTCCAGCTAAGAAACCCTTCTTCACCTCAATCAAAGCTTAGATCACCCAACACTATGAATGTACACCAGAAAACCAACAACACTTCTCTATAAGATACAAAATTCCAGCCTCTGGATCTTTGTGATGAGGGATACATATATAGATGATTACAGAGAGGTGAGTCATCTTTTGGGATCTTGATTAGTGTCTTCTCTCTGATAGTTCCTGCTTCCACTTGGAGAATGATGATCTCTTACTCATCCCTGGTCGAAAATAGAGAGGCAAGTGTCAGAGGGGAAGCTTCTAGAAGATTCCATGATCTTCAACCTCGCATTTTTGTCCCTGTCGTTTGTCCATTCCCAACCATCGCACCCTACAGAGGAGAAAATTAGTATGCATCGCACCTTGTACACTAGGAAGGTGATATGCATCGCACCCTCTGCATTGAGATTTCAGTATGGTCCAGTTTTGACCATTTATTTGAAGTTTTCAGTGGAGAACTTCTCGGAGATGATGTAATCAGCTGACCTTGTTCCTTTAGGCAGTGAAGCAATACTTTTAGGGATTTAGGAGCCCTCGGTTTCTGGACATTTATGACTGGGTTTTAAGTTCCCAAAAATGTCTATAATAGTTTCCCCCTAAAGCATGAGGTCGTTAATCTTTCTGATGTCGGGGATCCGAAGTTTTTTCGAGCTGGGAGGTGACCTATAATAAGATACAATACAATACATTATTTTGACAACATTTTTTCATGATCTCGCTGAGGTGGGCATTCCCATGCTCAGCTTTATAAATTCATTTTCATGTACATAGGACAAACAATCGTGTGTGTGACAGACTGATGATATGGAAACATCATCCTTTGATTTGGATGATTATCTATTCGAAAATGATGTACACTTGATGTCTTTATATTCCTGAATATATCGCAGCCCGGATGGATGAATCTAGATCCGGGGTCTTCAAAACTCATTCAATCTTCACACAGAGTACAAGTTGATCCATGTGAAAAATGTTCTGGAGTCAAACATGGAAAGACAATGCCTGATTACCAGCCAATGATGTAAGCTGTTAACAGGCGCGAGAGGAATCACCAATATTGATAATGACCCTCAAGGTACTACAGTACAATTCACGTGGTGTGAAAAAGAACTTGGCATCAAACACCACGTAAAATCCCTCAGTCGAAGGCCATTGATGTAAAACTATCGCCGAAAGTGAGAAACTTGCCATTGAGGCATGCAAGCTTCAAAGTACTGAAAAGGTTGTTCCTAATTCAACTTCTTGGATAATGGGTTGATGTCGACAAGAAGCAACCTGTCATAGGAGGGCCTTAATGAATCCCACATCAACGACACGGAACAAAGCAAATGATTTTGGAGGTGAAAACAAACTGACGATAGAGGGTTCAGGATGACGGTCATGAAGGAATGAAGCATGAATGTATTGCAGTGGGTGAGACACAGGTTAATTGTCTGAATGACTTCTCTTGAACATATCGGTGACACTGACAATGGATTGGTAGTGTTAACCCCAAAGATGGATGGTGTGACGGACCAATGGTGATGACCAGTGAATGGAACAACCCAACCCGGCATGGACGTGAAAGGAAAGTGTAATGTTCAAGAGCGACTTGCTACCAATAAATTTTCTTCAAGTTTTCTTCCCAATTTTCCCGAGTCATTGCTAACCAGTACCTCTTTATTTTTGTCAAGCTTGAGGAGGATAACATATGCTTGTTCTATAATCCGCCTTTCGGGTGAACCTGTCACTATATTTTAGCGAGCCTAGCAATAGTGAAACTCGTTCTCGTCCATTTGGATGAGTTTGTCGCTATTCGGTTTTAACGAGTTTAACGACAAAGGTAACTCGGCCTCTTTCAATTTTAGAGAGTCTGAAAGAAATGGAAAGGAGACTCCAAAGATTCGTTTTCGTTGTATAATCCCTTAAGTCCGAAAAAGCGTAAAATAATACAAAAGGGATGAATTTTCGATAGTTTTAACGAGCTGAACAAGACAAGCACTCAATCGTTTTGTGTAATAATCCCTCAGGTCCATAAAGATTAAAATCTAGAGGATGGATAGCACTTCTGATGCCTTTAACAAGGCAGAGAGGCCAATCGCTTGGAAATCTTTTCATATTTTACGAGTCAGGTGAAAAGAGCTTAAAGAAGACTCATTTTCGAGGAACAAGTGATGGTTTCGAGTAGCAGCTGATTCCAGGTAAGATTTGGAATTTTCCAATCATGGCAGTGTCACAAGGATGGCTAGTAGAATCACTCTTCGCAGATGTTCCTCGAAGGGTTAAACAATCATATGGGGGTGAATGATTGGCTAAAAACAGAGTTGAGGTGATGGCGAGAACACGACCAAGGCTCAAAAGCTGGCGATAAGGCATTCACAATGGTTATTTACCGGTTCATTTTTTAATGAGCTTAAACGCTGGGGGAAACATTTGCTCATGACTTATGTTTATTTTTTAACGAGCTTGAACTATGCGCTAAAACTACTTGTGGGGGGTTTATTTTTTAACGATCTTGAACTCTGCGACAACATTACTCGTGATAAGTTTGCATGCCCCCAGCATAATAATGCAAATCGAGGTGCATGCCCCCCAAGCTTCATTTCATTCAACTCAGTGGTTGGAATGAAGGTTTACCTTTGAGATATTTGAAAGACTCAATTTGGAAAGGGAGTTGTTTCATTTTTTAATGAGTTTTACATGGTAAAATAACTATCCTCATGCGACCTTTGATCACAACTCATAAGGGGTTATGAAGGAAGGATTTGGTTCCAATGCCCCCAGTACATAATGTACAACATCACTGAATTGATCATCACATGATGTAGCTATTGTAGGGCTTGGAGGCAATGTGTCACGATGATCCACACTATCATAATGTTCTGAGTTCTTCTTCATTTTTGTTGATGTAGAAGATCTCATGGGATAGGTTTCCACTGTGGCCACTTCTGCCAGCTTACTCGGAGGCGGAAGGGAAAAAGTCCCCATTAAGGAAGGGTATTTTAGGAGACCTACTCCCATATTTTGAAGTGACTGAGAGCTTCCGTGGATCATCGGAATGCTTCCTGTAACTTGTGAACTGTTGGGGAGAAATGTTTGTTGGTCGATGATTGTGATTCCTCCTTGGAAGGGAAATGCAATCTTTCTGAAGTATGTCAACAGAATGGCAGCCATAGCATATATCCAGGGCCTTCCCAGTAGGATGTTGTAATCGAGGTTTCCATCGATAACTTCAACATCAATTTCTACTATTTTGCCCCCCAGTTTGACTTGCAAGTTACTTAAAATCCCATATGGAGTGTATGTTCGCCCATCAAATGCTTTTAACATCGTTGACGATCATGACAAGGGTGGTGAGCCTAAATTTTTCCAGCAACTCATTGACATAATACATGTAGATGCCCCATCATCAATAATTGTTCGATGAACAATTTTGTTGAGGGCTTTCACTTGAATGAGGAAAGCTAGTTGAGCTGGTAACTGAGGGTCGTATCCTTTGTGATTGAAAGATACAAGATTGGAATCCATTGGGTCAATCCCACCTATTGCTGATAATAAAGCCTGCTTTTGGGAGGGGCAATTTTGTAGTACCTCAAGAGTCGACATCACGGATGGCGATTGGGCTAAATCCTCCACTATATTATAGTGTTGTGCTACTCGGGCACGAGGATTAAATGTCGATTTGTGTACTACTCCCTTTGGCGGTTTTATTGCTAATTCAGGAATGATGCGTAGCACAACTTCGGTTGAAGTCGTTGTTGAACTACTAGGTTGATCATTATCCTTGTTTTTCAACATCTGTGGATTCCCGTAATCTTTACTCCTTGCAATTATCAAAGCATCATTTTGTTGTTTTGAAATGGACAACATAAGCACTCGGGACGGGGAAGTATTGTCGCTAGCAACCAAATTTGTTCCTGGGTTCAGAAACGGATCTGTCAATATTGCTGAGTTTTTTGAATTCTTGAAGAATTTTCTAAGCTCAGCTTTATATAGACAATCTCTTGTCCGATGATCCTCATCAGATATCTGACACCCTGAAGGAGGTTTCCTTTTCCCAGAAGGGCTTGCAGAATATTTTTTAGGAGATGACTCCTCTTGTTTATTCTTTTTCCCTTTCTTTTTCTTCTTGCCTCTAGGTTGGTTCGGTTCTTTGCCTTCGTTAGTCGACACGGCATTAACATCCAAGGCGAGAAGTTTGTCATTTGCATTTTGACTAGAAATCGTATGGTCTTTCTTTGACATAGCCTTTATGGTTTTCGTGCTAGTCGTACCTATCACGCCATTGCTGGCATGAGAGTCTTTGTTTGATTTAGGAGGGGGAGGAACGGAAAAATCTGGTCTAGGAGCATCAGGGATTTTATCGTAGAGCATGCCAGACTGAGTATAGATCAAGTCTAGATATTGTGCACGAGCAATAACTTGCTCTTCAGTGATGGCCCTCCCTTTGCCACATCTTCCTGTAAAGAAGGTAACAATGAACTTAATAAACCATTAGCCAAAAGTTGATCAAGAACATATGTTTTTACATTCTAAACGACATCAACCACTCTGAAGAATCAAAATATGTGAGTGGCCATCGTTTGTTTGAAATTGGTAAGAAGCTCTGTTCCCTTTCGTACCCTATGGGGAACTGAAAATGGGTTAAAAAGGTTGTGGCTAGGGTACTGAAGTTATCGAATGAAGCTCTAGGCAATTCGATATACCATTTTGTTGCTGGACCAATTAACGTTCGCTAAAAAAGGTGAAGCCTGA
This sequence comes from Pinus taeda, assembly GCA_000404065.3. Taxonomy (NCBI): domain Eukaryota; kingdom Viridiplantae; phylum Streptophyta; class Pinopsida; order Pinales; family Pinaceae; genus Pinus; species Pinus taeda. The sequence goes on from APFE030087377.1 coordinate 81,103, forward strand.
TCGAATCATCATTGAGAGTGTTTGATGAACACCATAGATGAAAGGTCATCACATGATTCGTCAGGTCTTCACCTAGATTTCCATTAAATTTAGAAATATCTTACGGAAGTTTATGTGGAATCGCCGGCCACCAAGGGGCATAAGCAATTGGATCATTCGTCAATCGGTTTAGATCTGGTAATTCTAGAGTTGCTACAAAGGGCAACTGTTGATTCAAGTTAGGCGAAGCATACCATGATAAGGTTGAATTGCCTGAGCAATGGGTCTTTGCATACCAGCATAATGTATTTGATGCTGGTAATTTTGATAAGGTTGATGGGCATAACCATTATAGTATGGTTGTTGATAACCGCTTTGGAAATGCGGTTTCCCATTACTTACAAAGACTTGTTGCTCAGGTCCCTGATATGATTGCTGGAATTGCAGTTGTTGATTTTGAACCAGCCATGGTTGTTGGACCATTTGCTGTTGTCCAATACTAGATGATTGACCAAGATGAGGATTCATATTATCTGTTTGAGCCTGAGTCACTCCAGAGAAGGAGGCACTAACCTGAGGTTGTGATTGAATCGCTGAGACAAGAGGCTATTGTATTGTAACTTGAGAAACTTGGGGTTGACATACAATAGGTAGCGCTTGTACTTGCAATGTAGTCACCATAGCAGGTATAGTGGGAATATTTGACACAGGGTGGACTGGTTGCATTGAATATACAACCCTTGGTTGTTGAGGCAGTATTGGATCCCAACCACTGGATGTAATTCTAGTTTGACCTGGACTTTGTTGTAAACTCCCATAAGGTTGTTCTCCAGGAGGGAACAATGAAAAGGCATACTACCCCCCATATGGTGTCAATCCAGTACTTAAAGGGTAGATTGGCCTTTGAAGACACATTGGATCAATTTGTTGAGTTTCAACATTAGAAATACCATATGAGAATCCGGATGAAGAAATAGGAACTAACCATGTCATCGAAACAGTCCTTGATTGGAATCCGGCTTGTTTTTGATAACTTGCCGAGAGAGATGGTACACCAGTGAAAATTGTTGGAGTAGTAGCAGGAGGTTCTGCTGCTACTGCATCAGATGACACAGTCCTGGATGTCGACGGTTGTTCAGACATATTTAGTCTATCCAAAAGATTTCCTAGTGATTCTACAGGAACTTGGGATGAAGGGAGACTAATTTCTAAGACCAACTAGGGAACAGTGACGTTATTCTAATAAAATAAATTTTAGATGCTTTGACACAACTTGTTTTTTCAATTTTTAAGAGTCAAGAAAAAACAAAAGATGACTCTAGTCGCCTTCGATTTTTATTGAGCTTGAAGTGACAAGTGCTCAGAGGACCTTTTCCTTTAAGGAGTCTGCAAAGGAGCAAAATGGACTTCTCTGGAGATCTAGGCAGAGAGGATTACCAAACCAATCGCAAAACTGCATAATACTTTTTATGGTACGGCAGTCAATCTTCCCGAATG
>APFE030087385.1:0-10381 GCA_000404065.3 Pinus taeda
AGGACTCGATAATGAATGCTAAATGATGGAACTAAATGACATTAGTCAATGAATGTTTTACAACCATTAGTATTAATGATTCACAATGTATGTTTATGAAAGTTTTGTGAAACACCTGCATTTAATTATGTTCATAGCTAATGTGCTAATATTTAATTGATGGAACAAAAATTGACAAAATATGATGTTTGCTATTGGACAAAATTATCAGGGTATATCATTATCATCGAAATTTATGATGGAGGTTATTTGAAGTGTTACTGAATTTTGATACCTATCGTTCTAGACTTAAGCTTCTTCTTAGATAGACTCTTGCTCACAATGCCCTACTAGATCATATGACTTGTCGTCTTGATTTAATTCTTGAATCCCTAAATTTACAAATGTTTTTCCAGGTAATCCATAAAATTATTATGATCAAATATGGATGTTTGAAACACTCGCTAGGCTCACATTTTAATTTTAGCGAATTGAAAGAACAAAAAAATATTTGAATTTTTCCTTAAGGTTTATAAATATTTTCCATCATATGAATGTGTCCGCAAAAGAAATATCGATTAAGACATATCCACAACATAAAGGCATGGAATGGGAAATTACTAGTTTTCCTAAACTTCACCCATCTTAAATGAGATTAATATTATTTCTTTTAGTTGTGGATGACAGCATCACATTTCCAATGCTATAGATTAATATTATTCCTTTTGGTTGTGGATGAAAACATCACATTTCCAATGATAAAATATTACTGGAAGATAAACAACATTTTTGTTTATCTATATTGGAAACAAAGACTCCTCTCACCAATATATTTACAATTATTTTTAATCAAACAATTATATCATTATTGACACTGCTAGAGATTTGTCAATGAAAGGGGTCTACCTGATATGAAGTCTTAATTAGACTTCACACCATTTGTAGTAGGAGCTCCATCCAGAGTACCATCTTAGCCACTATTACTCTAAAGTTATCCTTAGATGAAATTAATAACAGAAGAGAGTATGAACACAACCTTTGAAATCAACAAGTAAGTTTACATTGTGAAACACCAATTAGAATGTATAAAAGAATAATTTCACGAGAGGGAGGTAAAGAGTGAGTCTCTATAAGGAAGGTAATTTTACTATCCTAAGAGAGGCATGCGAGAGAAAGGAAAGGTTTATTTAATATCTAGGGAAGTATTTCACATATACACAACAATCATTAAAGAAAATACAATAGACATTCAATAATATAAGCACCAAACCCCATGAATTATTTTAATTTCTTTAGTACATATGATCATAAAATATACCGGAATCATATAAAGAATAATCTTACAATATTCACAATACATGCATGAAAAAAATGTTTTAATGAGCTTCTCTTGATTAAGTGTATGATTCAAGTACATAGTTACATCTGCAAGCAATTAAGTCTACTAGTGGAACATTACACCACTTCTTACTTCTCCAAAGAATGATCTTCTCTCCTATGCTAAATTAGAGAAGACAAGACTAGAGCTCTAAATTTTGTGACTTTGAAAAGGCCCTTTATCTATTTCTGAGGTTGTATTTATAACAAGAGAAATAAACTTTCATATCCCATTACTATTGAGTTTCCCTCATAGCTCTTGGATTTCCTAAAGGACCTTTAATCCTCGATTTAATCGGGGTTCTACATGTGACTTTTCATCTTCCACATGTAAGTCTTCGACTTCCATAGCTATACATTTTGTCATTTTCTTGAAAATACATAATTACATTCCACATCATGTGGGAAGACCCATTGGCACATGACATTGTGATGATATTTGTACATGACACAACTTGGAAATGATGACATGCAACTTCATGTTGACGTGGCATTGCAAGGATGCCCTTCTTATTGCTTTCGATTTTAATTCTTCATGATATATCTTTGTTTATTCTTCATTTTGACCCACCAAAGGGTTTAGGACATTGTTGGGACCTTCCAAGTCATATTCTTTCTCAAGATCCAATATTCCTTTGTGTTCTTCATGATGGTTGTCCCTCTACTCTTTCTTCACAAGTACTCTCTTGTAGCCTCTCCTTGATGGCCTCTCTTTAGCGCTATGTTGTCTTTTTGTAATCATTAAAACCTGTAGATGTAGAGAACTCATGCCAAGCAAACATTAGTCTAAAAACCACCTATTATACCTCTCTTTACTCCATGGACAATTTTAGGGGCTAATATTTGTAGGTGTGATAATTTTACATGGTTTTTCCAAAATTTATATTGACCAATTTCCTTTTTTTTAATAATTCACTTTGTAAAATAAAATTATTTTACCTTAAATATTTCCAAAATTATATAGAGAGTATATATAAAAAAATTATAAATTTCAAATCTTTTGCAAATATATCACCAAATATTTTATAGTTTTCACATTACAGTCTAGCATGATTAGCTAAGGTTTCTACACTTTAAGACAAATTTCCATATTTAAAATTTTCCCTACCTTACTCATCCAAGATATTGATTGAGATGGCACAACATGAAAGGGTCTCGAAAGTAGGAGTTTGGAGACTTTACGCTTGAGGAATTTAGGACCTGAGGAAGGCATCACTATTGAATAAAACTGCACAATGAAAAGAATGAGAGGGATTGACAATTATTCTTATGTAGTGAGGGGGTCTAAGAGGCAAGGAATTTGGCTTCCTGACTGATGATATATAGTGAGGACTACCCATTAAGAAGGATACATGAATTCTGCAGTTGGGAATTAGAGGGGCTAAGGAAGGGTTCACTATTGACTAGAACTCAACAATGCACTATAGGGAGCAAGTCGGGGCAAAATATTACATAGTAAGGAGTCTCAATTAATAGAACTAGTCATCATGATTATGAAATTCATAATGATCTGGGACAAGATCAATGAATTTTGTAGTTGAGGATCTTAGTGACTCCTTTCTCACTAGACCTACACAACACACTGTAGGAGGCTGTCCTGATGAAGGGAACTATGAAAATAAGCATGTCATAAGTACAAGGAGGCATGGTTACTTGAAATATTCAATGCACAATAATTGAGGAGAAGGATTAGAAAAATTTTCATTTGGGAAAGTTAGATACACAAAGAGGCCTGACTAATCACTAAAACTATGGAATTCAGAATGTGAGGCAAGAGGGAAGAAGGATTGCGCAGTCAACAAGTCCATAAAACTAAACTGATGGCTTAAGTTCCAAGGTTGTTCAGTGTGTAGATGGAGGGGGGTTTCCTTTTAGGACTGCACAATGTATAGTTTCAAGAGATATAATGGATTCACTATGGCTTGCAAATTTGTAGTGCAGTGTTCCAGGAGGGATAAAGTTTCTTTGAAGATTGAGAAAGTCCTAAAGACAGTGAAGGCTTACAAATGGCAAAGTGTGGGATCAATGAGGCAAAAGAGAACAAGACATGCAATCAAGTCATGAAATGGTTATCTCACATTTATATAACCTCAAAGCGTTCCATAGAACTCAAAATTCACATGCATACCTTGAAATGAAATCAAAATGAAGCTTATTGCTAAGTGCGATAGTTGAAACACAATTTCACAACACTTACAATACAAGAAATACAAGAGTGTCAACCACAACCAAATAATGCTCTAAGATGTGGAAAAAATAATTATAACATATAGAATTAGCTAATGCAAAACAATGCATTGGGGAGGTCTCTAGTAATGCACTAAATGTGACACATGGAAGAATGAAAATCATCAAAAGAAACAGCAACGATAGTAAGAAAACATGAAAATGACACTTGCAAAAGTTGAAGAAAGTCAAATGAAAAAATGTTATAGTGAAGAGAATGCAAAAGTGCCACTTGTGAAACTGAAAGAAAATAAAAATCACAGTTGCAAAAGTGAAAGTGACACTAATGAAAACCAAACCGTAACAAAGTGATAGTTGCGAAAAATCATGTGAGTGATGGTACAATTGCAACTAAGAATTCCAGAATCTATAAACTAAATATTATGCACTAACTGTCCATAGGGTTTGCATATTCAATGGCTCCAGAAACTAAGCAATCATTATCCTCAGCCTTTGCATAGTCACTATCAACAAGGACTGCAGAATGCTTGAATTTCTAAGTTATACATTAACTCTTCGGCTTGATTGAAAGAACAATACTTATACATTCTTGAAAAAATATGTATGTGTGAATAAGTGATTCAACAATTATAAAATTAGAGGATGACATAATAAATTAGAAAATCATCAACCAATAATGAAGTGATTGAGAGATATCAAGGAATGACAGATCATAGGATCGTAAGTAGGCTCCAAAAGTCAAGTGTAGGAAACATTTTGGATGATGTTTGTTGCAATGGCAACTCTTGGTGATAAACTTGCAGAAATCTGTCTTACCTCCTTTCGTCTAAATTTGCTCATAGGGTCTAGTCTCTTAGGAAATATTGATTCATTGTGTATATTACTTCAGTTTTGACTCAATTATAGATATAGTCCCCTCTATTTCCTTTCCTCATTAGACACTCTCACAAATCATGTTGTATCATAATTGTTTCGATTAAGGAGAAGGTTAATATAGTTACGGTATTATCATTATTTGAGTCTTAGGTTCCATTTCTAGTGTTGCTCCACTACTAGCAAGCATTTTTAGTACCCCAAGAAAGTCACTATAGGAACATAAACATCACTTCACTACCAACAATCCTCTTTAGTACCCCACCAAAGTTAGTTTTTTCACCTCTTTGTGCAAGAAGCATTTCTTTTCTTTCGCCCTTTAGTTATTTATTTATTCATTTATTTCAAAATTGGAATTGTTTAATAGAAAAAGTTGTACTTTGGTTTGAAATAATTATTGTTGTATTAGATTTAAGTTCTCTAGTGTATTTGTGTTAAGTTGGTAATACACAATTAAAATGATAATTCAAATATTGAGATGATGAAGGTTGAACAATATATAATTTACCACTTATTTTACTAGTAAAAGCTTTATAACTATTGAGAAGAAATATTGATTTTATAGTTATACCAAGAGGAGTTGTAGCTACAAATTACTTTTGCCTCATTTTAGGCATTCTATTATGTTTGATGAAGGGCATTCAACATGGTTTTTTTTGCCAATCTCTGATATGTTGGCATTTAAAATATAATTTGCATTATTATTTCTATTTGTATTTCCTATTATTAGTGTTTATCCCATTTTGGAAATTATATATATTTGTTATAAAGAAAAACAATGACTTTTTTTAATGCTGATAAAGATTTATATGATAATTATATATTTGATTTATTCAATTATATTAATTAGATTGAGATTTTTTATATAATTAGGAATTTCAAAAAATAAAATAATGATTACACCCATTTTCGAGGGGGGAATAAAGAACGTACATTTAAAACAATATCTTATAGTATTCTTTAAACTCTCAAATGCATAAATGATATATTTTATTTAAAGCAATGATAATCTATTCATGAGGAAAAAAGACAACATATGCATATGAAATTTTAAGATTCAATCCATAGGAAAAATTCAAGATTCCATCCATTACATGAGATCATAAGAATTTGTAATCTTATAGGTAAAAACAGATAATATACATTATTTCATTTAGCTATTTTTATTTCAAACTATTATTGTGATTTTTTTACATTACAATTAATTTAGTTTAGTTCCTTAGAAAAATTCCTAAGTCTATATTCATGATAAGACCTTTATGGAATTATTAAAGGTAATTTGCTAAATTTAAATAATAAAAATTAAGATAATATCTTTAATATAAAGATAAGTCCAAAAGCAATAAATCTTATAATTGCAAATTCAATATGTAAATACACACAAAAAAAAAGAACATATCTATTATTCTCCATTCATAACCGAAACCTTTTATTATCATAATTATGTAGCAATATCCCTTCATGCCGTCATTCACTCCCATATCAATTTGAAATTCAAACCGTCATTTACTCCCATACTAGTTTGAAATTTTAATACCAATTTTTACAATCTCACTAAAATGTCTACCAGAATTGATTGATAGTGGGGAATTGCGAAGAGGGGGTTGATCCACCCATAATAATAACTATTATCAAAAAGTATGACAACTATTATCAAAAAGTACTGAAAAAAATTATATTAACATTGTACTAATTTTTCACAAATATTTTTTGTAATAAATTTTTTATAATTGAATAATTATAAAAACAATGTAAAAGAATATGCATACTCCATATAACATATATGCACATTATAAAATATGTGTACATGAAGAATAGAAGTTTTAAATTTAATTCAAAAAAACGCACCTCTTCTTCCACATTTATTCAAAGTATAAAATATGTGATCGTAATGATGGCTCACGTGATAGATGAGAACTTAAGACTTAAATACAATTAAAAAATCATTCAAAAACATAACCACACGTCCTCTTCTACTTATTCCAGGAATAAAATATTTGATCGTAATAATGACTCACAGGATAGATGAGTACTTAAAAAACGATACCTCCACAGTTATCGTTGTTATGATAGCTGAATATTTGAGATATAAATTTAAATACAATTAAATTTAAGGAACATAGCTCCAGCTCATGCCAATATTTAAACTATAAAATATTCGATCCTGTTAATGTTTGATATGACAGATTGCTTTTTAAATATTTAATTGAAGTACAATTAACCCTAAGTTAATTATTAATATGTATAAAAATAATGAGTAAACTATTGTTGTTAATTTTTTATATTTTTATAAAAAAAGATAAAGTAAAATTAAATAGTACTATTTTTCTGTGCAGAATAAATATTGATAACTTTTAATAATCGAAAAAAATCAGTATATAGAATTAAGTTTGTATTTCTTTTATTTTATTAAAAGAATTTGAAATTAAGTGAGTTTCATATTGGTGTTTATTTTAAGGGATTTAATCTGAATTTTTTTGTTACGTGATATTTTATTTTCATTGTTTTTTTAATTAAATTATCTAGAATTCAAATAAAATTAAATTTCAGAAAATATAAATGATGTTAATAAAAATAATGTAATGATGAGCATATTCTTACATATCTATATAAAAATATCTAAGTAACCATTGTAATTACGGATTTTTTTTAAAGTAAAATACAAACTGGTCATTATAATCTCTATATTTTCTAGCGTTGTTAAATGAAATCACATGTCGTCTTTCTCGATTAACTAATACCCTTTAATTGTCTGAGCTTTAAACCTTACTTATGGTATATCACTCGAACAACTACGACGGCATTCAATGCTATCTTAAACCTAACTGGGCGGTTGGCTGCCCTAGACTTGGCATACATGAATCTGGAGTCTTCGAAATGTAATCCAGTTGGCTACCTTAGCCTTGGAAAGTGCTCCACATCTACGATCAACCTGCAAGCTTCAGATTGGACAGTGGAAAGGAAAACTCGCCGATCTATGTTGCTCAGCGACATGGTGTCTTTGGCATTTTCTCGTTTTCGACAAGGTAAACTCGTTCCCGACCAGAATGTCTGAATCCTTTGCATAGGTAGGTCTTCGCCATGCTACTACCCTTTAATTTCTTCGTGTTAAGGCTTTACTCGATTACGGTTTTGCGAAATTACTGTGCCTAAGTTAAGAGGTTGCTCCTTTTACAGCTTTGTCTGTCTCCCTATCCGTCTTCCTAACCTGGAGATGGCCTCTAAACCACGGTTCTTTTGCAGGTATGGAGTATGTATTCGGTTGCATTTACAGGTTCATACCTCCATTATCTAGTTCTAATGTTGCGTGTTTTCCCTTGCCGAGCTATTTACTGGAAGGTTTCTTCGCCTTCTCCTACCTGGACTGGATATAGGGTTCTGAAATTCGTGGACTTCAGTCAAGAGTGATTTCCGGGTAAAATGCATCGCCCAAGCCGTGAATTTTAACCTAGGGTTTAGTCTAAAGAAACAATTGCCATTTCTTGAAATCTTCAGTCGATTTGATAGCTCTGGTTGTAAGCATTTAAGTTTGTTTCTTTATGTTATTAAATAAGCTCCAGTTGTATTAAATTGTTACCAGCATTGGTTTCGGTCCATACTTTCAAGAGATTAATATTTTTGTTTGTAAACTTGGGTTAATTGGGTTTATCGACTGGCTTGGTTATGGGTTCTTTATCTGGAGCTATGCCAAGAATTCTTGCAGAACTACCCAAAGTTGGTAAGCTCTGTGAGGTCGCCCTTCGGTGGTGAAACCCTCAATTTTATATATGGACTGGTGCTTTGCTTTATCATATGACTTCGGATGACATCGTTAATTTCCGACTTCTGTATATAAACAATGTCAAGAGCTTTAAAGTTTAATTTCATGATTTTAGACTGACTGTTATTCAGAGATTTTGCAATCTTATGCTGCGTTGAACTCAAGGTTACCTCATGTATCTCCAACACAATGTTTAAATTTTCTCTTTATCTCATTTGTTTGTTAAATCAGTAGCCTGTTCCTTTGCTTGTTCATTTTTTACGGATTTGTTTTCTATATAAGATTTAAGCAGTAATTGCTATAAGCTCTATTTTTCTTTTTGCGGTATAGACTAGTGTATTTGGATTTTTTTAACTGAAGGGATAAAAGTCTAAGTTTTTTTTCCTTTTTTATTACAAAATAAAATTCTGCCCAAATGCCTAGCTACAGGGTTATATGATTGTTCTTAGTTCTTTTAGTGAGATTATAAATTTTTTTGGGTTTAGTGAGATTATAAATCTTTTTGGAGTAGTAGAAATAATTTCTTCATGATATTGGAGCAAATTGTTCTTTAAATTACAACAATAAATCTTTCAATTTCTAGAATTATTATCACTTATATAGTTTATTGTAAACACTCAATATTTCTCTTTAAGGCTAACAATCTTAATTTGTCACAAGTATCTAGTCTTAACTAGACTTAGCTTTATGAACTTGCCTGACATTACATTACAGCCTTATCATTCAATCTTTTTCCTCTTTCTTAGTCTTAGGTTCGCGTACCTTCTTCATCTCTTCCTTGAGAATAAATCTCCAAGGAAGTAGTTAGGAATAGGTAACAACCTAAGCTAACTACCTCACATATGAGAAATACATCATTCTAATTATTAGGACATTCCACTTTCTGCATAGCTTAATCAAAATAAATATATAAACTTATAAGAGTATTCAATTTGTTCAACTAAAGTAATTAAATATTTACAATTACGAGGGACATCCACATATATGTTGGTTTTTATTTTGTTTATATTGGAGTAAAATTTGAAATTATTTATGATGGACCAAAAACTTCTCAAGAATATAAAAAAAATAATTGCAGACCAAAAAATATTTGAAAAAATAAAAATATGCTCTCTCAAAAATCAATAATTTTTTTTGCAATCTTTTTTGACATTTTAAGTTGTTGTTGTTTTGTTTTTTAATTTAAAAAAATTAGTTTTTATAATTTTTTAAAATATTATTAACTTTTTTTAATGAATTAAAATTTGAAAATCAAATGTGTCATATTTCTCATGAATTATGCATAATTATATCTTCCTAAAATGTTTGAATGTTTGGTCCACTTTTTAATGTGAAGATGGACTAAGATGTTGATGGAGTGTACACCACCTCCCTTGAAACTATGCAAAGCCAAGTACAAGAAAAGATACACAATGAAGATGTACATTTAAAATCCATAGGCTCTATAAGATTTGGAAAACCATTTTTAAAACACTTTATATTTTCAATTTTTTTTATGAAATTAATAAAAAAATGTTTAAAAATAATATTTAAAAATTTACTTTATTGATAAATATTGAATTTTCAATATTGAAGCTTATGTGATCCATAATAAATTAAACAAGTGTTTTTTTCGTAGAAATCACAGAGGAGAATTTCTCATGTGATTTCTATAAAAACAGACATTGGTTTAATATTATATAGAATGTTAAATTACTAATATAACTTATTTTCAAAGCTTATTTAATTATTTTAAAAAATATTAATAAATACTCATTAAGGAATATATATTAATATGATAATTCATTAAGTTTTAAAAATGCAGTTTTAGTTTTATTTGATGCTTACACCTCAAAATTCTAGAGAAAAGTAGAATACACTAACCTAATATAAAGTTCCAATCTTTTCATCGTTATATAATTAATATATTAAAAAAAATAAAAAAATTTACAACTTCATATCAAATAAAAGCATACCTTTGAAGTATTATTATTTTAGATAATCAATAATTCATTTCAAGCTTACAATAGTTTTTAGGATTTCAACTTAATTTTATATCTTATATAATTTTGATGGAATAAACTCACATTTGAAAATTGAAATAAAAATAAAATTCCTCTAATATATAAAAGATAAAATTTCAATTTATATAAAATCTTTATATAATTATATATTTTATTAAATTTTAGAATATTAATAATATTTAAATATATATATATTAAAAAC
>APFE030087392.1:0-10963 GCA_000404065.3 Pinus taeda
ATCCAGAAAATCAACTCCATTTATTTTATTAACATCACCCTTATTTATACATCCATATAATTTAAACAGGAGAATCAACCCTAATCTCCAACGGCTTCTACCGACTATTAATTACACAGGGTTTTTCGGCGCCCTAATTAATAATCTAGCATTTCAAACATGGCAGATTGAGACAATTAAGAAGATAACAACCGAATCTCAATTCTTTACTTCTAATTATTACCAGCACCATGATATAAATTATATTTATTTGTCATTCGTAAATCTCAGAATATGTGAATTATGTGTATGTGTAAATCTCAAAATCTGGAAGTGCGTCAATCGTATATAAAATGAAAAATATTCTCTTTAATTGGCCCATAACATTTTATATTTTAAAGTGAAATTTTCAAAACATAATTTCGAAATAAACTAAATTTTATCAATATATTCAAAAATATTTTATATTAAATCCTATTACTAGTCACTTTAAAATTTATTTAAAATAAAATTTCAAAAGCTTTATTCAATTAAATTTTTAAAAACCTTATTTCAAGGTAAATAAATTTATCAATATCATTGTTCCAAAATAAATAAACTTATCAATATAATCCGTGAGAACTGAGATTGAAGATGCTAGGCTAAGTATAATCAGGAATCTCAATGCGGTTAATGATGTGGAGGTATTTTAATATTTAGAAGATATGAAATGGTTCCTCCAAACGCAGAAAAATAGCAATCTAAATGGTTGTACTTTTGTCAGTGAGTAAATTTTGTTTCGAAGCACATGGAATTGGGAACTTCGTTCACTGGATTTTTCAGTACAAAACACCTCTATTTTGATGTTGCTGATAAAGATAATATAGACAAAAATAAGTTCAAAAATAGAAACGAAGTTAACTGCTTTTCATACTATTTAGTAATAACTAAATAGATTACATAAAAGACAAAGAACATTCAGCCAACTAAATTGAAACTGATTGAACTGAATTAAATTAACTATGACAACTAACAAACAAGAATGAGACAAGGATATTAATACTCTCAACAACTACAGCTCACTGGAAACTCAGAGCAAAATTAGATAAACTTCATTTCACTAATGTGAAAATCATTCCCAGAATATAATACAGTTTTCAGTATTGTTTAACGAAATTTTTTCTTACCCAAATCCCAATCTAAACATCGATAACACTTAAGTCAAAAACCTCAGAAAATACGACCATAATATCATAAACGTTGGAAAATATATGAATAAGTGCTATTGTTATTATCATATGTGCGATTGTTATTATGATAATCAATTTTACTAGATGCAGGGTTATATTGTATATTTCAAGAATACTTCAAAATATAATAGATAAGCGTGATCAAACAACCGATTTCCAATCGGTCTAAAAAATATTTTTAAAATCTACATTAAAAAATATCAATTTTTATAACTCTGTAATAAAAAAAATTGAAAAAAACCAATTTTTATAACTCTATTAAAAAAATGAAAAAATCCAAAAAAGAGTGTACAGGATTGAAACCTGGTCCTGTCTAATAATTCCCTGGATGACCTGTAGCGAGCCACCGTGATATCGAGTGGCCATTTCATTCGATGATCTTCTTCTTATGTTTTCTTCTGTTTCATTCTTTAGTTAAATCCTTTATATGTTCATAAGAATATCTGCACTTCTTTCACATGAAGCATTGACTGCCAATATGATTTATAGGGTTCAGGATTGAATTTGGTAAAAAATTTCTGATCCTGATAAAGATAATTCGGCTAGAAATATATTAAACAAAATATTAAAATGGTTAAGAACAAACTAACTGCAAATATGCATTTGTTATTGACTTCTTCAATCTTAGGCACGGAAGCTGCAACATTTCATGATTTCTATTTTAATTAATAGGTTAAATATTATTATTACCAGAGCCATGCCGTGGGAATGCCATTATTCTTACTTTTTGGAAATGGCCCCATATACTATTTCCTTAAAATTAATATATATATATATATTTTTTAAAAAAATTAAATTTTTTAAATTGTAATATATATTATAATTAATATTTTAATAATAATGTTTATAACTATAATAAGAACATTTTCTGATTTAGTTGTCAAAATATTTTTGCAAATAGTTATTAAAATAAAAAACAATTATCGGAACGAGATGTATTAATACTCCCTGTGTAGAGCACCTAGGGTTTTTTCGTAATGGACTTGGCTTGACAATTCTGTAAACCCTGTAGAGTGAGAAACAATAGGAGTAAAGCGACCAGGAATAATGTTGACAGTAGCCATGAGTGGTATGGCAAGGGGGGAGAGATCCCCTCTTAGGGAAACATTGATGAAGAAGAAACGAGCCAGCACGGTGCAGCGAGAGGTAACAAAAACTGGGGGAAAGGGATGCTGGTTTTGGGAGCCAAATGGCAAGCGATCTTGGGAAGAAAATGCGTTCCCATAGCAACCAAGAAATCCCGATTTGTTATACCAAACAATAAATTGGAGGAATACAGAAGATATATGAAAGACCATGCCCTGATATGTAAGTTTATTGGGGCTTGGCCAACAAGAAGGAACTGATCAAATGGATCCAGCAGTGGTGGAAACCAAAGGGGCACATAGACCTCAAGCTAGGGGCGAAAGGATTCTTCTCTATAATCTTTTCCAATCTCGAAGACAAGGAGAAGGTTTTCGAAGACGTGATGTATTTCTTCAACAATGCTGGCCTATTCATTCAACACTCGGAGGAATGTTATAACCCACACCAAGAAAAGCTTCTAGCAACACCCATCTCGGTATGGCTTTTTGGTTTACCAATGGACTTTTGGGACCACGAAATCTTGGAAAGAATAGACAGCTTGATTGGAACCTTCGTCAAAGTAGTAGACTCGACAAGAAAAGTTAGCTACCCCTCCTATGCAAGAATCGGTGTGTACATGAATATCATTGAGCCGCTACCAAACTACATAGAGTTAGAATACCATAATGAGATATGGCAACAACCCCTTCACTATGAATATATCCCCTTCAGATGTAAGCGGTGTCATGAATATGGTCACTGGTATCAAGCATGCCCATTAAATAATCCCGAAAATGATTCAACTGATAAGAAGGCAGGAGAGTCAATGGAAAGAGAAGATGGGGATGGATTTCAAGAGGTCCACAAAAAGAAAAGAAACCAAAAACCCACAAGAAACTAGAAAGAAAATCGAAATGAGAAAGAGCAATGCACCCATAACAGATTCGCCACCCTTCAGGTGGACAAAATGGGGGAGACAAGCAGGGAGAATATCAAGGAGATGGAAAGCCTACAAATGAAGGAGCCAGAAGGAAACAAGAAAAAGAGACAAGAGAAAGTAGAAAACCTAAGAGAGGAGAATACCATGCAAATGGTAGAGAAAAATCCAATGGACATCGATACTCAGAAAGAAGATCTCAGTGTGGAAGAGAAAGTTATGAAATGCTTACTACAAGAGTGGAGACACCTCGACGAACGTTTTATTCCAGAAGACCAAAAGCAACTCTACAAGGAAATATTTTAGCAATATAAGGCTAAACGAGGAACTGTTATCATAGCACAACCAGAGCACCTAGGGTCTCAAGGCGGACAAGGGCAAGAATGAGGAACCCTAGGAAAAGAGGGAAAGAAACGAGGGATAAGAACAATGAATGAATCCATCGAGATGGTGGGGGAACTACTAATCAACTCAGGGAGAGTAGTCCCATTATGAGAGGTCTTTCAATAACCCCCAAAATTGTTGAAATGATTATTACAACATGGAACATAAGAGGCCTCAATAAGAAAGGCAAACAGAGATACCTTAAAGAGAGATTGAAAAAAGATAGACCAAGTATAATGATAAGACAGAAACTAAAATCAGTGAAAGCAAATTGAAAGAAATTATGGAAAATGTCAAACCATAGTACCAGGTTATAGGCCAAGACATAAATGGCAGTGTAGGAGGGTTGGCGATGATATGGAATCCAGGAGAAATAGGGTTTGAAGACTGGGTCAGCCTCCATAGAATCCTCTCAAGTGTATTTAGAGTCATCAAATCGAAAGACCTCATAGGAGTATATGGACCTCATATCCCAGGTTAAAGAAGGGCTTTCCTCCAGAACTTGGCAAAAATAAGAAGCATATACCTGGAAGACCTATGGGTGGTGGGTGGAGACTTCAACATGATCACTTCCCTAGCAGAGAAAAAGGGAGGTATGAGAAGAATGGATACAAACATGGAGATATTTGGTGATACCATAGCAGAACAATGCTTAGTAGATATCCCAAGAGTCAACGAGGTGCATAACTGGAATAATAGAAGAGGAGCAAGTCATAAAGTTGCTTCAAGATTGGATAGATTCCTAATATCAAAACACGTTATAAGCAGCGAAATATTCATAGAAGCCTCGGTACTTCCTGGGATGGGATCAGACCACTGGCTGATATGACTAGAAGTGGACCTGAAAGCAAACCCGAAAAACCAACCTTTTTGGTTCGAAGCCTTCTGGCTAAGAGACCTAGCCCTCATTAAAAAAATTGAGGCATGGTGGATGTAGAGCAAATAAAAAAGGATGAACTGCATGCATAATTTCCAATTAAAGCTCAAGGAAATCAAGAAGAAACTAAAGAAATGAAATAAAGAAGAATTTGGGTATATCATGAAGGACCACACCCAGATCAATTAGAAAATGTGAGAGGTTCAACATTGAAAAAATAATTTAAGAAGGGAGATTAGAAGAGCTAGCAACAGAAGAGGACCAGCTAATAAGTCAGCTAGAAGAAAGGAGAAAACAAGAAGAGATCCTATGGAAACAAAAATCTAGGGTGAACTGGTTAAGAGAAGGGGAGCGCAACACATCTAGTTTTCTCTAAACTTATGAGGTGTTTTAGTAGGGGCCTTAATCTTTGAGTAATAATCAAGGATATTATCTTATAGACAACATTGCATATGAAAATGGGTCTAAATCCATTTGGATCACAAGAGTTATTTTTTTTTGGAACTAATGTGAGGAAGGTTGCATTCAAACCATACCATACCTATTATAAATGACGAGACTGCCCCATGAGGGCATGAATGTCCTTGCTTATGAAATTCCAACAAGCCTTATGGAAATATTTTGTAAAATTGTCTAGTCTTAGTGATTTTTTGTAGGGAATGTCTTTCACTACTTCTCCCACCGCTTCACAAGAAATTTCTCTCATGAGGACTTCATTCTGGCTTAGGGTAACTAGTTGAGGAATGCAACTAGTTACTCTATTGATCACTTATGTTCTATCTTGATCCCCTTCATAAAATAGGTCCTGGTAAAAGAACACTAGCTTTGCTTCTGTGAAGTGGAGTTCGACAAGACGAAACCCTTCCTTGGAAGTCAAGGTGAAGATTTGAGTATGTTGTAGATGATTTTCTATAGAATGATGGAAAAAATCAGTATTTCTCTTCCCTTCCAGTAGTTAATGATCATGGAACTTTTATTTCCAAATCACCTCCTCCTGCTTATGCCTTGATTCCAAATCACATAGAAATGTACCTTTCTCCTTAGCTAGAAGCTCATATATTCCTTTGATTATGCTATTATTGTATATCTCTTCTATTTGAGTTTCTAGTTTCCTCTTCTCGATCATAATATTCCCAAATACATAATTGTTCAAGGTCTTAATCCCACTTTTTAACTCCTATTTTCTTTGGAATATTTACATCTAGCTACCTCCCTACACCTATATATCTTACCACCACTATAGCATTCTATCCATGAGCTCCTGGATATGTAGCCAAAATCTCTCGAATCAAAAGGGTCTATTCGTTAAGGACGTCTTCAGATCTATTTCTATTTTGATTTTCTAGTGACCTGATCCCAATAATGGGAGGATTATTAAATCTATGAATGTATCTCGAACCAAGGATTCCTTAGAGATAAGGAATCTATCTAACCGAATAACGATGTGGTGCCAACCCGCCTGCTATTCTTTCAGGTATCGGTACTATTCATCGTCTCTACTTCCACTAGCTTGAGATCCTCTATCACTTTTTGAAAAGCCATTTGAAACATAGTCATTAATATGTTAATATAATATTACATAATAACATAATATTATATTAATATAATAACCATAAATATATAAAAATATAATAATATAGTTGTTATTATTGATATAATTATTAATAATCACAAATAGTCAATATTTACCACCATATACATAATACTTATTAATGTGCTTATACCCCTACCAACTTATATCAACCACATTTACTAATATGATTGTACATACTATGACCACATTAGTAAAATATAATTGTAATAGTAAAATAACCATATATGAATAATAATAATATCCATTCTTAAGGTCACAGCCAAGCCGCACAGCGATTTGGCTAAGTCTACGAAGGCATACATACTCTACCCCCCTCTGGTTTTGAACCTGTGACCTCTTAGGAGGAAACACATGCTCTTAACCATTAGGCCCACTTAAACTGTATTATAAACCTCATAGTATAAACTCAATATTTAAACCTTAGTATCGTAAATCTAAATATTAAAACCCAAATACTAAAAAAAGCCTATATTATAAATCTAGTATATTAAACCCTATATTACTATAAACAGTAATATTAAACACAACATTATAAATAATATCAAACTCAATTTATTAACTCTAATATTATTAAAAAAATGCATACTTTTAACTTTATTCTATTAATCATATTAAAACTTTTTGATACATATAGCTTTACACTATTTATCGTATTAAAAAAATTTCATACTATTAACATTATGCTATTAGTTAAGGATGTTAGAGATGTTCAGAATCGAGGAGAGGTTTCTGTAGGTGTATTCATTTTGCGTGCCTTATGTTAATCTTCCAACAACTGTTATGAAGCAGACTATTTTTGAGTCGTGTACTCTATTTGCCAGTCTTATCTCAGGCTGCTATTTGGACTCTCCCATCTATCTCTGCCCCTTCCAGAGTCATGTTTTGGTGGCCGTGTGAAGTATTCTTTGCTTCTTTATATCTATGATAATACTATAGTATGTAACGGAGGAGACAAAGTAATCTGTGCACCAAAATTGTTGCAATAAAATGTCGAGCCGGATGTCGCAGAAGAGGAAACTGATACCATTATCTGACGGTAGATAACAGGAACATGGATCAACGAAAGGGAGTGGACTGATTATATTTGACTCCCCGTTCTTGAAATCATGGTATCATTAACACCATTCACTTATGAGGTAATGAATAATTTTCAAGCAGATGTTTTGTCGAAGAAAGGGTTCTTAATTTAAATGGGTAAATGGAAAATGGACATAAAAATGGAAGCCGATCAGATTCAGGGTTTTTCTCTTCCTGGCACATAAATTTATTTGTTTATATATCAATTTCCCAGGTATGTTTCTTGCAACTGTCTTTTGCTCATAGTGTATACTTTCTTGCAACTTGAAGATGACACTTCCAAAAAAAGGTCTTTAATTATCTAGACAATCTATCTGGTATAGTTTGTTTACCTCATGTATACCATACATACATATTTTTTATTCTTCTGTCACCTTTTGTCATATAAACTTTCAGATATAAATGTTTGGCACTGTTTTTCTACATACTGCATAGTCAAAGAATATCTCTTATTTCAATTTATAAAGATGTATAGAGCATTATCCGATTTTAATACAATCCATCTTTTTTTATACTGAAAATGAATAACTCATTTTCATATTAAAACTTAAATACTCACACAAAGTGAACTTTTAGACTCCCAAAGTGAGCTTGTTTATTTCATTAAAGATTATGGTTATTTATACATCTAAGAGCCGGAAAATTAATAATCTCCACTGACCTTGCCGATTAACATTGAATTCGTTGACATATGTACAGGATTTGTTGGCATCGTTGGCATCGTGATTAATACTCTAACAACTTTCTTAATCACGACCTAAACTTTAACCTACCTGCAGTTTCAATCTCAGCTAAACTTACAACAATACATAAAATAAACGTCTTTTTACTAAATTATAATGTTGCAACTTTTTCATGAATGGAATCTCTTATTCGGCAGCCCCAAAGCGCTCCGTATGGCCCCAACTAATCAAGACAACACTCTCCAAAGTTGTGGAGGCGGCGTAGTGGTAAAGTCGGTCTCGTCATGACTGACCGGTTTTGTGTTCGATCCCGAGCAAGGTCGTAGCTCGTAGTGCGAGTAGTAACGGAACCGGCCCAAGCCCACTACCTTTGGTACAGTGATGTGTGGTGTGATGGTAAGTCACATGGGCGAAGCCCGGGGAGACCGAAGTTCAAATATCCTTGAGTACAATGACCTGCTGTGGACCGTGAGTCTGCTCTTGCTAAAACCATAGGAACTTAGTATAGCCAACTTGCAGATGGTTGGTTATGCTCTTGGTGTTATAGTGGCAGCTATGAGGTTTGACCCTGGGTCTCCCATAGATTAAGTCTGGCAGTTACCGATTCACCATAGAGCTAAAGAAACGAAAACGGGGGGCTCCTCTGGTTGACACGTAGACTCCTCTTTACCGATAACTGTGTGCGTTATCAACAGCGATCAAACATACAGACTTCACAAACACATCTTCACGCTCGGCACAACATTCTCAAGCTTCAACTCCACGTTGGTGCAGGGGCACTCCACGTGTTTTCCTTCTCTACATAGCGCTCAATTACAAGCTAGAAACACGCGCCACTTAATGCATACCATACCAGTCCATGCCCAGTGGATCAGAGAACATGACTGACAATTTTCAACGTAGGCTCCCCCTACAGTCCGCACTCTGTATGCCGCTTCAACACACAAATACACTTCTCACACATGAGAGCGCCAAACTCCCACGTACAAGGATCAAAAGCTCTTGCAACAGATAATGCATGGTCTTTTGTCAAACTTCGTGGCTTCGTGGCTGTCTAACGCTACCCACACTTCCACGCACCAACTTTCCACGTTACCTCAACCTCAATTTTCCATGCTGCCTCTCTCTCTCATATCAGAGACAAAACTAAACAGAAAAGCACTTCTAGACAGGTACTCTGCTTCTCACACTCTACGCTGCACTACGATAATGTTCCCACGCCTCCAAATTGCAGTTTATCATACGACAGCTCAGCCTCTAGCTAAAGGACAGTTCAACAAAACACGTGCTCAGTCAACAGGGGAAGTTACAACATTCGTACATTGCATTGAAGTTGGAGGCTTCATCCTTTTTCTGTTTTATTTCATAGCTTTGGCGTCAACACAGATCGACCTTCAACATGGCCCACCCTGTGCCATCCAACTCGGGCGGATCAGCGCTACAGCACCATCCACAATCTCCAGTGCTCTCTTTTTAATGCTAGACTTGTCGATTACACGCTTCCGTAAATAAATTAGTAATGTCAGCGATCAATTCAACAAACAATTTCGCAATATTCTTCCACGACTATACACACAGTCGGTTCAACAACAATGCTTTTACACAGCTTTCAATCCACAACAACACAACATTCAATCCAAACAAGGCGGAATACACACCACGGCGTGATTTCAAATTACAACACTCGGCTTTCCATCCTGAGAGCACTCAACTCAATAGCTTGTCCACACGCTGTGAGATCTCCAGGCCGCTCTTGCACGTCGTCTCCAGGCTTACACACAGCCACAGTTGTCTGCTTCCTCGCTCTTCAATCTAAAATTTAGGCTACAACAACACTCGCAGAAATAACAAAATCTCCACACTCAACAACAGACAGCAGCTCAACACTCGCTGCAGAAGTTTACTCACTGCCCACAATCGGCAGGGTCTTCCGAACTTCACCATGGCCTCCACTCCGCCTTCAGTGCTCCATTGCACATTATGCACTGCACTTAGCTCACAAGAAACTAGGCAAACCCTTATAAACGACCTCACAATAGCTCACAACCCAAGCTCTGAGAAAATTGAACACAACAACTTTACTAGCCTAAAGCGCTACAACACCACTAGATCTCGACATCCTCCTCATATAATGCCACAAGGCCATAGGGCGAATTTTCAGGCTGCGATCTTCCTCTATACATAGAGTGATGAAACCCACGACTGGATCTCAAGATATGACAACTCTTACCTCCCATGATCTCGCACATACACAGACATGTTGAAAATGTAATTTCAACTGCGCTCCAGCGATAAACGATCCCAGCGACTTCAACAATGAACACTTCGGCGGTGAGCAGTTCGGCGAAATGGCAGCGGGTATTATAAAGTTGTTTTTGTTATTTGCGATGAGTGATCGCCGATATCGCATCGGCATATTGCTATCGGAATTTCAAGTGGAGCATGACTTTCTATAACTAAGCAATCGCCGATGGGCCGGACCCGATGATGGTATTAATCATTTTTGATAGATTATCGGGTCCACAGTATTTTCGCAATCGGGGAAACCATGGGTGCACAACTTTTGCATATATGTGTGCCATACGATGAAGCTCAGACCCGACGGGTTTCCAAAGTCAAATTAATTGATGTTTGAAGTAGAGGCCTGCTGCAAAATAAATCTGACGTGAAGTAAAAGTTACATTACCACCGTTTATCTCAGTAAAACAGTAAATGCAATTGACTATGGATTGGTAAGTTTTTGATGAAGTTTTTAATTTCTATCAGCGGGAGTATGGACATAGGTAAAAGTTGGTAACCCCACTTAAATTTTATTGTTTTTTATTTTTACGGCAGTATGGCAAGTAAAACTGATGTAAGTTCTTGGTTGCCATATATATATATGTAATTTTTGTTTTATGTTTTTTTTAAGAGAAGGGAAGCACAGCAGTGCGTAAGTGATTTTCTTTTGCAAAAGGATCCACGCAGCAGCATGAGAAATATATATGTAATTTTCACACAACAGTGAATTGTAATTGGTGAATCCCTCTGTGAGAGAGGAAGATTATAATCTGTAACAGCAATCCTTTTATGAATAGAAATCCTTGGTGTATAAAAACTCTGCCTGCTGCTCAGAAATTTTTTATGTTTCCGCTGTGT
>APFE030087393.1:0-27946 GCA_000404065.3 Pinus taeda
AAGGTAAGGTGCCAAGGTCAATCCTTTATCTAAAACAATTTCTTCAAATTATTCCATTTGAATTCAAGAGTTTTGTAGCATTGAACTATTCACAACGACTCACCTTGGTTCCCTCTGAAGTCTCCTGGGCCTTCTGAACGGTGCGGTCTTCCTGCTTTTTTCCTGCAACACTATCCTTAGCTGCCCGTGCTTTCTCTGCTGCAGTATCCTTAGCGGCCCGTGCTTTCTCCATGGCTGCATCTTTGGTTGAATCGTGTTTTTTCCCATCAGTTACAGCAATTCCTAAAGGGTACTGTGACTCACAGCCCCTGAGAGATGAACTACCATTGCTGCTCAGTATCAGCTCCCCAAAATAAGAAGGGAGTGGAAAGAAAAGTTTAGGTTAGGTCCAGAAGAAATTGCAATGGTAAAGCTAAAACTGATTTATCCAATATTCACAAATACAAAACCAAAACTACAAAGATTTACCTATAATCCCATTTTGACATGGTCGCTGTTATTAACAGAGTCGAACCAAAACTACAAAGATTTACATATAATCCCATTTTGGCATGGTCACTGCGATTCATAGAGTCGAAAAAGTGAATGTGAATTGTAATATCAAATCATACAAAAGTATACATTTATACTATTCTGGCATTGACAGGAGCAGGAAGATCACGGTGAAATACAAGACAAAACATTGACAGTAACAGTGCAGAGATCTGCCATCGCAGCACCGTGTGGATCATACCAGCATCTTGCAATCTTGTTTTATGATGTTTTATACGCGTCGCGCATGCCACCTTCTGCCTGGAAATTAAGTAGCATGCGTGGCGTATTCTACCCTCACTCTTTCAATAATTTATTTATTTTTATACGTGGTGTATTCTACCTTCACTCTTTAATAATTTATTTATTTTTATATTTTGATAGATGATGTAGTATGCTAACTTTATATGAAGGAGGTTTAATTTAAAAAATTAAAAAAACTGTAACTAGTTTTTAAAATAAATTTCACCTTATTTATATTTAAATTGAAAAATATTTATTTCAAAATACACATTTTTATGAAGGCCGACATGGTGCCCTCCTTGATACTACCCAGTACAGAAGAGGCAGACTCGGTGCTGGCATCTTTGGCAACATGTGCCATCCATTTTGCAGATTCCAAGTTATCAGAGGCATTTTCCTGTCTCTCTTCTGCCTCTGGCCAAAAGGTCTTCTCGCAGGTCATTGGCAATGGGGCATTGTTAATGACAACTACAAACTGCAAAACATCCCATGGAATTCGCGAAAGTGAAAGCTCAGAATACAAAGAAATTAACTTCAAATCTGCATGGACCGATCAATAGGCAAATAGATGAAAAAACCTCATATCCCAGCGGGAAGATTTTCTTTGCGCGTTTAATATGCTTTATCCCGGGGGAATTGTTAAAAATGGTACCCAACAAAGATAGAGAAAGAGAGTACTTACAATCAGTTCCGGCCTTATTTGCTGGAAAAACATGTGCGGCCGTCATCCCATTTCTTGCGTCCTTCAGGATACCACTACTTTCAGCAAGATTGAAACAAAAACTATATACAAATTTAATTTAATTTCAAAAAAGCGCTTGGTTACTGGACTGTATTCTATTCAAACCTAAAGATGAAGATAGAGAGAACTTGAAACCTGCAAGGGGGCACCACCAGTAGATACAGACGCACCACCAGTAGATACAGACGTAGAATAAGGGGGTTTTATGGCAGTCATGCATTCTATTAAATTATCCAAATACTCGATGGCATCGTCCATGGTGCTGTTTCCCGCCTTATGAATTTCTGGAGTGCGTTGGAGATAGAAAGATCCCGCCGAATACACCAAGCATGCATGCATCCTGCCTTGCATGCAATGGGCACGTGGTAAGGGAGAAAGCTGTCACATCTTTTTTGTTTTTTCGCAGATGAAGGCTGAGACGGAGAGCATAATCTTTCAACATAGCTGACGACCATAAGTGTTTACTAATATGACAGTGGTGATTGATCATGGTTAGAAAGACCCTTTTTGCACTTATTCCGACAATGCACATTTCAGCCTAATTACTTGTCTTTTTACAATGTACCACATAGCCCAAAAAAAATTAACTTCCATCCTAACAAACCTAGATCCCTTTTAAAACTAAAACACCTGTATTTTAGTTAAAATATTTATTATCTCCTTTTAAATCTATAACACTTCCAATTACATTAAAAAAATCATTATCTAATTTGTCAGAAAAAAACTTTCGTGGCAGGGTGCTGCGCATCGAATGTTTGCTAAGAGGGAGATGCGAATCCTTATGGTTGGACTTGATGCGGCTGGAAAGACTACTATTTTATACAAGTTGAAGCTGGGAGAGATTGTTACAACAATTCCCACCATTGGTGAGCATTCAGTGGTTTACATATTTCAGTAAACTGTTACTTGCTAGAACTCAATTTTCTTAAGCAGTTTGTGTGTCACTGATGTGGGATTGTCAATTGCAAGAGTTTGGTTTTTCTATCAGCTGAATTGAACATGTCTTAGTGCTGTCCTTAAACTGACGGAAACTGACGGAGGAAATTATGTTGATGGTTTTAGCAAATAGTTATATCAGATATGTCTGGAATCTGGATGGCTTATTTTTCTGCTTGCCATAGTACATAACTTGATTTCTTTGGAGATTGTTTCCCATTTGTCTGAGTATGCAGACTCCGGAATGCAGAGACCATTTTATATTTCCAACACAAAATGGAAGCATTTTAAAAACTATTCAGTACAGTTTTTACAATGCAAAATGTTGGAGTTGAAGCTATTATTTTCCTTGAAAAACATTTAAAAAATTAATACCCTGTTCTATTTAGAAATATCTCTCCATGAATATCTGGTAGTGAATCTTGATGGTCAGTTTATTTGGGTCATCTAGGAAAAGCACATTACTGAGATGGGCGTAAGGATTATTTGCTACAGAATTTCTGTATTTTATTGTTTCAGTGATTTGATCATAACTTTCGATGTCAATTTTCATCATCATCATATGTTTTGAAACATGATATGTATGATATACATGCCTGGTCAAGCCTCTGACATTCTTGCCTTACTTAGCTTTTCTTAAGCAGTTTGTGTGTCACTGATGTGGGATTGTCAATTGCAAGAGTTTGGTTTTTCTATCAGCTGAATTGAACATGTCTTAGTGCTGTCCTTAAACTGACGCAAACTGACGGAGGCAAGTATGTTGATGGTTTTAGCAAATAGTTATATTAGATATGTCTGGAATCTGGATGGCTTATTTTTCTGCCTGCCATAGTACATAGCTTGATTTCTTTGGAGATTGTTTCCCATTTGTCTGAGTATGCAGACTCCGGAATGCAGAGACCTTGTGTGTCATTGATGTGGGATTGTCAATTGCAAGAGTTCGGTTTTTCTATCAGCTGAATTGAACATGTCTTAGTGCTGTCCTTAAACTGACGGAGGCAAGTATTTTGGAAACCACAAAATATAGGGGAGGCAAAGATCGCTTTCTGGCTGCTGGTGGCTGGACCAGCTAGGCAGGGACTAGCTGCCATGCAGCCTGTCTTGTTATATATATAAACATATTTAATTACAAATAATTAAATAAAAAAATAAAAAATAAAAAATAAAAACACTTTTTATCACCAACTCATCCTTAAATAATGAGAATCTTGAGTTAAATTCTCCCCAGGCCACTCTAACAAAAAGGGTAAATGATAAGAGAAAGAAAAGCCTAATTGAACTCACCTTGTTAGAAGGATTGGACATTGGTTTATAAATCAATACGAAGTGGATTTTTGTGCTTCATTGCTCATGTGTTTGTAAATCTTTTTGTTGGATCTGTGTAGTGGTTTGCAGATCACGCATTTTTATGACCAATGCCGAGTCACCCCAGAGCTGGGAAATGAACCTTTCCTTGGCCCTCGCCTTCTGTATTTTCTAGGTTCGATTTTCTTCAGATGCTTCACCTTCCCCATTTTTCCGATTCAATTTTCTTTGGGATGCTTTGTTCAGTGAATATAGTCATGGCCATAGCCTTCAAGCATCTATTGCACTGAAATTTGCAAGGGCGAGATCCATTGCAATGAAATTTGCCAGGGCGAGATCCATTGCAATGAAATTCTACTAGGCGAGATCTATTGCAATTAAGCTTCATGCCTGAACGTATCCACCCTGCCTGTGAATCAAACCTTATTTTTTTTAAACCAGACCAACAAATGAAGATGTCAGGCATAAAAGTTGATATATATAATTTAATTTTAATTGATATATGTATATGTATTGTGGCATATATATTGCACTATTGTTTAATCAATGGGTGACAACATATATATAAATAGGTTATATATAGTTAGTATATATTTCGTAATTGGTATATAAGATATATATACCCATTCATATGCAACATGGTTTCTTTTAATAGATACACATAATATTTAAAAGAGAAAAATTGTTTGCAAAGGTGTTAATGAAATCAATTATATTATTAAAATTTGCCCTCGTTCAAAACTATACTTTGTATGGGTCTTAATTTGATGCAGTAATTACATAATTGGAGTTCTTTTAAGTTTTGGCAACTATAATGTTGCATAATTGTATATATTAGTTTATATAGGAGTTGTCTATAATGCGACTTTTAGGAGATTCCGGTGACGGAATCCGGCAGAAGAAATGAGGTTAAATCTTGATTTTTAGCAGTTAAAATGGTTTTTTAACTTCATATTTGGATTCAACGCCCTGAAAAACCCCTGGGAGCCATTGATTGTGCAGAAATTAGCTATCAAACTTGGGATTCCAATGAATTGCTGCCGGATTTTGACCTGAAAAATCCGCCGGAAAGGCTTTCAAAAAGTCGCGTTATAGACTAACTGCGTTATATAATATATAAATATATATATATATATATATATATAATATATATATATATATATATATATATATATATATATATATAATATATATATATATATTATATAATTATATATATATATATATATATAATATATATATAATATATAATTATATATATTATATATATTATTTTGTATATGAGAAGATCGAGTTAAATTTTGGGTGACACTATGTATAAATATAATGTTATCTTATCCAAAATGGGTTCTACTTTTTTAATATATATATTGCACTCATAGCAACATAGATGTCACATAATTAAATTGATTCAGAAATTACAATGGGATCTATTGTATGTATGAAGTGAGGTGATTGTTAAATCTCTTTGCATCTCTGCATTCGAATAACTTTGCAGGTTGGGAATGAAAGTGCCTTTCTCGAATCAATCGCATTGGGCAACAAAGAGCATCCATCATTTGATCCATGCTAATAACCTTAATACAGGTTCTCAATCAACTATAGTAGTAGTACTAGCATTACAAGAGTCTGGGGGTTTGATGGAAAAAAGGTTTGATCTAGAGATTACACAATAGGCAGTCCAACCACCTATTTTATGCTTTGTACTTTATGCAAATATCGTACTATTATTTAGGCTTACATATATTATATGTTCATGCGGTATATAGTTAGGGTTATTGTTTTAACTTTATATTTATTTACAAGCCTTATTATTTAGTTTACACATCCATATATGTATGAGTGTGTTGGTCTATTTTGATTCAAGTAGTTATTAGTCCCGGCCGAAAGGGACAACAAGGACTCTTGTAATCTATTTGCCTTATTTTAAGCCAGTATACAAACAATATATGATTAAATCCAAAGTCGAGCTTGCATGCAATAAATCACTTTTTTTTAATAAATCACCCTTTTTTTCAGCGTATTACCCAAAGTTTCTTGATAGCGAATCAAAAGCTATCAAACATTCTAAGGTCTTATTTGGCCTCTTCCTGAGGCCAAGAGGTTCATAACTTAGTTAAAATGCATAATATTAATAAGCTTTTGTGACATGATTGAATAATGCCAAGGTTTCTATAACATTATTTACCTAAAATTAAATGCTTGGTTGCACATGTGGCAGTTGGCGCAACCAATGCTTGGTTGCACATGTGGTAGTTGGCCTTCTTGGCTCGCGTGGCTCGCAGTGTCCTGCCACAATCTTGCTAACGAGGCACTCGTGATGTGTTGCCCCGATCTTGCTAACAAGTCTTGCCATGGTCTTGCCACCACGATCTCCCTTGCAAGTGGGTGCCTCATAATTTGGGAACTTTTTTCTTTTTTCTTAGTCTCTGCAACTGCAAAATTCTTCTCTGTAATGCACCATCATCGTACGCTACGTTTCATTAGGTTTACTGGGTTCTTATGCCTTAGGTATATGGAGACAAAGCTTTACTGGGTTCTTATGCCTGGGGTATATGGAAATAGAACGCTCAAATTCTCAAAGTGGGTAGATTAGCAGCATTAGGTGGTGCTACAATTGAAAAGAACAATTATCTTCTTTTCAACTTCTTAAGTTGCCGGTCAGTTGAAGTGAATAGTAAGAAGGCATTATCATCGTACGCTATAGTTGAAGTGAATAGTAAGAAGGCATTATCATCGTACGCTATAGTTGAAGTGAATAGTAAGAAGGCATTATCATCGTACGTTATGCTTTACTGGGTTCTTATGCCTCGGGTATATGGAGACAAAGCTTTACTGGGTTCTTATGTCTAGGGTATATGGAGACAAAGCGCTCAAATTCTCAAAGTGGGTAGATTTGCAGCATTAGGTGGTGCTGCAATTCAAAAAAACAAGTATCTTCTTTTCGACTTCTTAGCTACTGGTCAGTTGAAGTGAATAGAGGCAGAACCCGCAAAGGTAGATAAATATAAGAGTTAAGTTTACAACACCATTTGATTCATTCATTCGAGTTTGTTTCATTAGACTTTTATTCATTCAATTATCGAAAAACAAGTATCTTCTTTTCGACTTCTTAAGCTGCTAGTCAGTTGAAGTGAATAGAGGCAGTCCCTGCAAAGGTACAACAATATAAGAGTTAAGTTTACAACACCATTTGATTCAAGTTCATTCGAGTTTGTTTCGTTGGAATTTTATTCATTCAATTATTTGATTCATTCATTCGAGTTTGTTTCATTGGACTTTTATTCATTCAATTGTCAAGTCTGTTTCATTGGAGTTTTATTCATTCAATTAATTTTAGCGAATTCACTTAGTTAGTGGCTTACCTGATAGGCTTCTCTATACATTGAAATAAAAAACCGAGCTAGAATAGAAGCAGGCGAGTGAAAAAACATACTGAGACCGACAAACAGGTTGCAAAGCTGGAGCTAAAATCCAGACGAAATCTATTGAGCTATGATTTTCTCGTTTAGGGCACCTTGCCATAAACATGGCTAACCCATGTTATGCTCCACTTAGGGTATTCACCTTCAATCCCTGATCCAGCAATGGAGCACTCTAACACTTTGGAGGATTTTGCGATGTGAAGATGTTTTCCAAATAAAGCTGCAAGAAATGTTATCAAAATTGGCAGGGCTACGAATGGTGCATGGCTTATAGCATAGTCACACACTACAATATACGATAAATCCAGTCCATTAAGTTATAGTTGAACCCCATCTCGCAGAGTGAAGTTTTGTCAATCTATTCAATTACAACTGAACCCCATCTCGTAGAGTGTGGGTTTGTCTAGAACTTGCCGCTGAACTAGTTTCTTCTCATCTATATGTTTCTTTGTTGCAACTCTACTCAACATTCTTTTCATTAAGCTTCTCAATCTATTTTGGCTGCTTCCCAACATCTTCTTTTGCTACTTCCGAATAGCTACTCAACATTCTTTTCATTAAACTTCTCACTTTATTTTGGCTGCTTCCCAACATCTGTTTTGGCTGCTTCCCAACATCTTCTTTTGCTACTTCCCAATATATGAATCTAAATCTGTCAATTATCTGGAGAATAATGAACACTACCATCCACTCTCCAGAAAACTAGACTCTCTAGAAAACTAGAGATATTCTTTTTCTAATCCCAGACTGCAAGAGGAAAATAATGAATCCTTGATAAGTGAAAGAAAACCACCTAAATTTTAGGCTGTCAAAACCATAAAACAATGCATAAAACTTCTCATAATTGTGCAAAAAGGTAAAATGTTAATTATGCCATGCCGATACGAAATTACCCCTCCCTTTTCCCCATCCAGGAAAACATCGTTGCTAAAACAATAAGTGAAAAAAATATAGTATTTTCCAGGAAATAACAAGATCTTAGACTAAACAACCTATCTCTTTTTGTTCTAACATAAAATCGCAAGTATTTTTAAGAGAGATTTATTTCATAAAATTTAGTTTTTTTTCTTCTACATCTACAACTAGCTTTTAACGCTTTTTAAAATTTAAAATAAGAAAAATAAAACTTATAGGTAACATGTGAATGATTGTATAAGTATTATTTTCATGCCCATTTGCATTATGCAACAACCAATTTTCTACCCAAAATAAAACATTTTCAAAAATATATGAAATATTTTCAGAGATATGAAATAGTTTTAGAAATATTTTAGCAATCAAGCCTTCAAACCCTAAATATGTCCAAGAAAAATCAAGATGAGGACTCACCAGTGCGAATTTGTTGTCACAACCAGGTTGTTGCAAAAGAGTAAAGGCAGGCACACTACAACAACCCTAGGAAATTGTAAACGATAGCAACCCCAGGAAATTGTAAACAAGGTTATGTCATCTGGCAAATGCAAAAGGCAACGAATTAACGGGGCGGAATGTTCTAATTGGATGGACGGTTTCTCCGGCGGATGAACATTCATTGCAAACATATGACACTAAACTCTGATTGGTGTCGAGACCATTTCACAATGAAAATTTCCAAAATATACTTGATTCGAGATACGGCCCACCCTACGAACTACATGAAACTAAAGGGATTGTAGCGGGTCGATAATGCTCATAATCTATTATCGGACAAGCTTAAACAGGCCTATCGGAGATCCTTAAACAGGAAACCGAGAGCGCACACATATACAGAGGACCATACTCTTGGGTTGTTTCCCGTCCTGGTCGCTACGAAAAGAAGGTTAGGTGTGCATATTCCAGACCTTGGCTGAAGGTAGGTTCTTATACAACCTTCATTCCCCTCGCCCCAGTAGGTATAAAAATATCTTAACATCAAGTCATGATTAGAACAAGTGGTAGGCATGCAAGAAGATGAAAGATAATTTCAAGAATTAAAATCATGTGCCTTGTCGCAGGATGTTTCCAAGAGTTTTGGTTACTGCTAAGTGCATGGAAATCATGTATTTGATGGCATGGTTTTATAAAAATTTTAAAATTGAAATAATATTAAATTTTGTTTTAAACAATGCTTTGCATCCAAATACATAATGAAAACTCAACGAGAAAATACATAATGGCATCTATATAACCATAAAAAACTATGTACACACTCCATTTCAAACGTGTTATAGAAGGTTGTTTTTAAAAATAAGTTTATCTATAGGTTTTCTCATTCTCAATGGTTGTGTTTTCTCATGTGTTATAGAAAGTTGTTTTTAAAAATAAGTTTATCTAGGTTTTCTCATTCTCACTAGCTAAAAGAGTGAGTTAAATGAATCTATTTTTTTTAAGTGAAACAAGTATTTGCATATATATATATATATATATATATAATTCCACTCTTTTTCTTATTAACTTACTGGATATTTATTTAAACTATATTATTTTATTAGTCCCTGCCATCTGGCAATGGCAAGGGACTATAGTAATCGGAAACGATGTAGTTAGCATTAGTTCACCTGCTTGAACGCGCTTGTTTATCGAGTATAAACAAAGTTTTTTAGATCATAGTAGTTTGTGGTCTTATTTGGCCTCTTCCCGAGGAAGAGGCGCTGAAACCATATATTATATTGCATTTGTCCGGGTCTTTCTCATTCATTTTTAGGAGCTGTTGATTAATGCTAACATTAATCTGGCAATATAAAATGCTAGCTCTTTTTGCATTTGGGCTATGACGAAGCTGAACACGGCAGGCTCTTTAGAGAGCTACTGTTGCAATGTGTCACTCTGCATGCTGCTACAGATGTTGCTGAGGGTTCAGGGTTAGGTCGGTTGTTTTCTGCAAAAACCAGGACCATCCCCATTTTTCTTATCTTCACAAACTAGGACCGTCCCCATTTTTCTTATCTTCACATATGACCAGTCCAGGATCGTGCTGTTCTTCCTCTACAGAGGAGAGGACAAACGCACTGGAGCAGTTACATACTTTCTAGGCAGCATCTGGGTGCAGAGCCTGCACAGGTGATGATTTCATGTTTAGTAAGAAAAACAGTTGCATTCCTTTGTGATGATTTCATGCATTATTTGTTATGATATTCAAATTTGATATTCATAAGTTTGCAATAAACCTAACATTCAAAAGCTTTTTAGTAAATCTAACGGTAGCAGTAATTCATCAGGGCGCAGAAGTAGTTTTACCATAATCAGCTTGTTTTCCTCTGACCTTGCTTTCAGAAGAAGCATTCTGTTTCTTGTCAAGGCAAGTCTCAGAATGATGGCTCTTGGCTTAATCCCAGCATCTCCACTGCTCTCGCTCTCGTATGATCCAGATTTAAACAGGAACGCAATAAAATACAGAGATAACCATATACACAAAGATGCAGCGGAAATAATACTTCATTTCATTAATGGAAAATACTAAAATATGCTTACAACCGGAAATAGAATAAACCAGCTAGGGCGATGGTAGCTTATCTCTAAGAAGAGATGTGTGGCTACATGCCTCTGAACTGAACTATGTTACAATGAGGCTCGAAGGCCTATTTATTGTTGAGAAACAATGGAAAAACCCTTCACATTCCAAAACCTAACCCTGGAAGATGAAAAGCCAAATTGTGGGCCCCATTTTTGGGTAAGTTGGTACATCAACTTCCTGGGGTCGCGAATTGGTCGTCTTATCTCCGTTTGACGTGCATGATAGCCCGTTGGAAAGATCTCCCCGAGGACTACGACGGAAAAGACGATTTTTAAACAAAAAAATTTCTAGCGGTAGATTTCCCAAAAAACGTCGTTTAGGGCCTCAAAACGGCTCCGGAAGTTTAGGACCCGAAAACCTGCTAAAAATAGTAAACTATTCTATAATTAAGGAAACTGAAAGAACTGAAAGAAGCACTAGAGGGGATCCACATGGAATTAGCGGGTGGCCACCAATATCCACCTGGATCATCGTAGGGCTATCTACCGTGGTAACTATGACATTCAATATGCAGTAAACAGATTATAAGAATAATAGTAATCAGTGTACGGTAGAGAAAGATAACTAGGGTTTAATACCGATACTAATCACACTATAATTTTTAACACACATGCATGTAAATAACAAGAAAATAAGGTTGAAACCTTTCACAGTATTTGTCTGCAGTAGCCGCTCCTTATCATCGCTACGCCATGGCGGATATCCATTACAAGAGATCCCTACTTTGGGCTTCAAGGCTGAAGAAGCAGACCGACTATGGTTAAAAGGAATGGAGTGTTCTGCCCCTGATGAGATAGGGACGCTTACTTTTCGATTTCCATTTTCTGGGTCGGCAGATATAATAGTTGGCTGGCTCTGCACATGTCGCCGTTCATTAATTCCCCACTTATCAAAATACATGATACAAAACCCTATGACTATAATTATTAAACCCACAAGCGGATTGGCATACAATATCAAACAACAATCTGAAGGGCGGAAGGAAGCCCAGTTAACTAAATAGAATGGAAAGAAAACTTTGATTAAGTTAGAAATTCGACAGTAGAAACCAACCTGGAGCTCAGAGGGAAGAACATCCCATGATGAAGTTATTTTCTTGCGCTTCCTAGGACTTTCATCGAGCACATTAAGAGGGCGATGATATTTTGCAACACAAGCCATGGCTGTTGCACAGGATCCGGAAGATTTCAGACGCAGAAAATACAAGATCGCTCCCGACAGTTTCTAGGGTTTGTAGATTTGAGAACAACGAATTAAGCTGGTTTACCCTGGTAGATTGCTCGAGCAAGCTGCAGCCTTTGCTTTTGTCCACCACTCAAATTGATGCCTCTTTCACCAATCTCTGTTTGATCCCCATGAGAAAACAATTCTAGGTCTTTCTTGAGAACACATGCTTCAAGTACACCTTCATACCTGGTTGTATTCATCTTGTTCGCGAATAAGAATATCCAATGCTAGCTGGTATTTCCCTATACTGCCGCCTTTCAAGGCCTGATTTGGTTTGCTATGCTTCGCTGCCTTCATCAAGATTGGGTAGGCAGACCTTTCAGGACCTGTCCTCTACTATATAGATAGGAGCGAAGACATGACAACAAGCTCGATTTTCCAGAACCAACTGATCCACAGACTGCAATTTTCATTCCTTTTCTTATCTGCAAATTTATTCCCCTTA
Source organism: Pinus taeda (assembly GCA_000404065.3). Classification (NCBI taxonomy): domain Eukaryota; kingdom Viridiplantae; phylum Streptophyta; class Pinopsida; order Pinales; family Pinaceae; genus Pinus; species Pinus taeda. The sequence goes on from APFE030087393.1 coordinate 12,327, forward strand.
ACGTTAACCTATTGGAGGATGGATCCCATGAAAAATCTCCTTCTTTGATCTCTATTGTCTACTGCATTGCATTGCAGCTCTTCTTCCTGAACAAAACCAGTTCCTGTATGATAATGCTTACTATTCTTCAAGAGCGAAGGGTCTGAGACACCTAGCAGGTCCGATATAAACATGTTCGCAGAAGGACGGACAGGTGAGGCACTTGGCTCTCATGCGAGGGCCCACATAGGCACTTGGCTCTCATGCGAGGGCCCACATAGTCCACTAACTTGGTTTTTTTTATTTTTTTTATTCATCTGCTCACTGTTATTCACATGTGCGCTTGATTTACCATAAAGATCCAGCAATATTCTGCAGCAATCGAGGGTTTTCTTATTTCTAGTTCTATCCTGTAGATTATGTATGTTACAATAGTACAAAATAGTTACAAAAAACTGAAAGTAGTTTTGAGAATGGAAAGTGGGTCGAGCCAGAACCCTCTGCACCTATAGTCTTCCCTTTATTGAGGTCGAGTCACGAAATCTCCATTGGCGAACATCTGAGAATTACACTCCTATTGTGAGGAGGAGGCACGCCAATGAAGCCTCGTATGCTGGAGTACATATATGGTCTCTCAAGAGAGCCTTGTTCGTCGTTAAAACTGAAATCATAATTTTGCTTAGCAACTAATGGACATTGCCTTGATAGCCCCAAGAAACTAGGCAAACACGAATCAAAGCTTGAACTGTAACTCGATGCTAGTTCATATATAGAATCCTCTTTTAGAGCTCCCACCGCAATGTCTTCCTAAATACTCTCACCCACTAATCAGCGTTTCGGAAAATTGATCTGACTAAGATGCTAGTCGGTGTGATATTTACATACCAACTGCGCCTGCCAAATTATATATTCATACTTGGTCAATACATTTACAGTTATTATTTAGATTTTTATCGGTGAATTGCCAAAAGATATATAATATCGTCTTAATATTTTATAACTTATATTTAAATTTAATGGAACGCAGTTTAGCATATAGTAATTGCCTAGTATCTTCCGAGAGCGACAGTCCTGTGACCCTTAGCAGGTCCGATTATAAGTTCACAGAAGGTACGGACAGGCTTGAAGCACTTGGCTCTCATGCAAGGGCCCACATAGGCACTTGGCTGTCATGTGAGGGCCCAGATAGTCCACTAACTTCCTTTTTTATTTTTATTTTTTGATTCATCTGCGGGCTATTATTCAAGGTGCGCTTTCTTCAAAGCGTTAGAAATGATATGGTAAACCAGTTCTATTTATTATGGACTGAAATTTCAACATTTATTTATGATATTATGGTTGACTACTACATAGCATTATTAATGTGGAATGAAATCATTTAAAAAAACAGCAAATTGAAGGGACACCATTTGCTATTTCTGGATTCCTCTTAGTCTTTTGAGTTGATTAACTCCAAGCTGGCAAATTTCGTAACATGTTGATTGATACTGTGGACCAATTTTTCAAGCTGAGGGCATATTTCATGTTCTGTTTCATTTCTCTACTGAAATTTTGTGCATGATTGTCTTTATTCGCCAATATAAATCAGTTGCCCTATATCTCGAACCCACTCACCTACATTTTCTATAATTTCGTCGACGTAAAACAATCTCCTTTCAACAGTTACTTCTTCTTTAGCCATGTTGATTTTATTTCCAATAACTGGAAGTGTGTTTTCCTATTCAATTCGGTTCGCGTACGAGATATTCCACAATTTCTACACCAAAATAGTAACCCCACCCCAGAGGGGTGTTGTCACATGATTTCTCTTCAACATATGCAATTTATCACAGGAAGATATTGCAAAAGCCTTTAGACACGCTGGAAGAAGCATTGGAATCATTAAATTGTTGTGGTTTGACCAACCCTGCCGAGATTCGAAGGTTCGTCCTTTACAACCGCGATAGATAGTGATTCCTGTGATAATAGAAAGTAGTGATGTGTCTGAAACACCCAATTTCGAACAACACCCATATCACAGCAAATTCAAAGTCCTAGTTGGAGTCGCTTTCACTGAAAGGAATTTGTTTGAGGTCGCTGTCGAATTAGATTGAGAGTTGACCTAGCATGTCACGTCGCTTCGTCCTCATATAAAGATATGACGTCCTCACATAAAGATAATATGCAAAGTAAACCATGCACCCACGGTTTCCAAAATCTGTGTACTGCCTGCCTGAAAGTTGAAGGCGTAGTGTCACAGATTTTGTAAATCGTGGGAACAATGTTTACTTTCTCTATTGTATAAACCGTTGGAAACTGCTTTCAGTGCTACTGCACCTTTCATGATCATCTCTACCGATTTAATTTCATGTCAGCAGCTCCATGAATGAATTTTGTGATTCTTGATGGTGTGGTGTGGAATATTTATATCTATACCACTCTTACTCTAACTCTAACTCCATGTCAGCGCACGCTAACTCCACGCGGTGTCCAACTTTCAGATGTGTGCAGTTCTCAGCGCTCCAATAGCGTACCACTTCTTGTCGTTGGAAAGCGCATGGAATATGAGATGGCATTGACGAATACACATGCATATTACTTCACTGCTGGTTAATAACTTTTATTTTATTTTTAAATTCTTTATTTTAAGTTAGAATCAATGTATTATTATTATTTTTTAATTTATATTTTCATTAAATTGATGTGGTAAGTTTGTTTTTTTAAGTGAACATTAAAGTAATAAGTTGTATTTTTTTTTTAAAAGGAAATGATGTGTTATTTATATTATATATATATAAATTTAAATTAGAACCAATGCTTTAAGTAATATCTATTATGCAATGTAGAATAAGATGATATTGTTTAAATAGAGATAAAAAAAGTGAATTTGTATTTGAATTTTTATATGAATTTTATTTTTTTTAAGTTGATTTTTTTAAATTACTCAAAAGGCATATAAAAAGATGTCAAAATGCATGTGGGTTCACTCCTTGACCAATGCTATTACCATGATACAGAAAAGAAAAGAAAAAAAGAAAAATACTTAAGTGAGCCTTATAGGCCTTACATACCAAAAAACAAAAAGAATTAGAAAGGCATTGATTACCATATTCAGTGATGAACAGTGGTTGAAGCACGATTGTCTGGCCCGTTCTTGGAGGAGGAGATTGACAATATAGGTAGTTCACATGTTTCTCAAAGTGAGCAAGCCAAGCTTCTAGCTTTTCGAGTTTCTCTGTCAACAAATTTTGGCCACTCCAAACAACCATAATTCGTTCACAAACATGGAAATGAAATTAATGGATTTGCTCTAACTTGGCCATGATTGTCTTGTGTTCTTCCCTTCGAACCTTGTCTTGAGATTCCAACATGTCCATGATATATTGGAACATCTCTCGTTGCATTGTAGTTCTCCTAATTCGACCAACTATTACACGTCTAACTTGAGCCCATACTTCCCATTCTTTTGCTCCTCCTTCGAGATTTCAGACCTTGGCCAAGACCAACGCCCTTGCTCCTATTTCCTACTCCATGGTCACCCTAAGCTAGGATCTTGCAACCCCTACCACCCATAGGACCAGCCGAAGATGTTTTCCCACCACGTATTCCACAGCCCCAGCACACGTTGCCACGCACAATTTTCGCACCCTCGCTGATGATATCAACACCAATTCCCACATCGCCACCCTAGACTCCATTAGGCACACTTGGCCCCTCTCTAAGTCGGGGCAATTCTGTCTTTGCTAGCACAAGAGCGTGTGAGGAGTGCAAAACTGACTTCATGCTGATGGTTGTGTCATCACCCAAAATCTTGACACAAACCCAAATCAACACTAAGGTTCACCCAATTAGACCCAAAACCATGTCACCAACAACTATGCACTCTACCAGCCGGTCATCCTCGCCAGAAACCCTACACTCCACACCACAGTGAGAGGAGGAAACTGATCCGAACTTAAACAAGAACACAACAAATTACATATATAACCCTAAATACAAAAATACAATAGAAATAACACTTAATTTCATTAATATCAGAATACTGAATTATGCTTACAAACATAATGGAAAAAAACTAGCTCGAACGATTGTATCTTATCTTCGAGAAGATATGTGGCAACTACATGCCTCTTAACTGTGTTACAATGAGGCCCCAAGACCTATTTATTATTGAGAAACAATCGAAAACCCTAAACATCCAAAAATCTGACCCTAGGAGATGAAGCACAAAAACTATGGGCCCCGTTTGGGTAAATTGGTACATCAATTTCCCGGGGTCGTAACTTTGGCATTAGATCTTTTTGTGGCTATCATAATACCTCGTTTCGAAGATATCGAAGAAGAGGTCATAAACAACATAGCAAACTAGATTGGTACTTTTTCAATCTCTCCAGTTCCCCTAAAAAATTGTCATTTAGGGCCTCAAAACAACCTCGGAAGTTTAGGACCTAAAAAACTGCGAAAAATAGTAAACTGTGCTACAATTAAAAAAAACTGAAAAACTGAAAGAGACAATGTTGGGGGTCCAAGTGGAATAGGAGGGTGGCCACCAATATCCACCTGGATCATTCCTCCCCCCTTGGGAAGAAATGGTCCCCATTTCATTGAGTGCCTCCATGAGATGGGGAAGCTTTTGCTGAACTTGGTCCCTAGTGAGCCACTTGCCTTGGTGCACAAGTTGGCCAGCTTTGACAACCTGATACAGTTGGATCTTTTGCTCACGAGTGTTCTTGATCTGTGTGTCCATGATCCAATCAGTTGTGGTATGTTCCCTGCAGTTTGGGTTTAGCTCTGTTGGTGTGAATTGTTCTACAATGTTGAATGTATCCAGCAATGGTGGAAATATGGCCAAAGGCATTCTACATTGAACATTGGGTACACACCAAGTAACGATGGAATGCTGAGCTCGAACGAATTGTCCCCCATAGCCTTGGTGATTGTGTATGGTCCACATCAGAGTGGGCGAATCTTGCGATGGGTTCTAGCGAGACGCTCCTTCTGAAAATGTATCCAAACTTTGTCACTCACCTGGAACTTGTGTGGCGACACCTAATGCTGATCATGGCATTACTTGTACTTAACATTCATTTTGTCCAATATATCATGGACCTGCTAATGGATGTGTTGAATGCGCTTAATGAAGTTGTTAGCCCTGTCGACTTCACACTGGACATGAGTCGAATCTACGTGAGTATATGCAAATGGTATGGCCACATCAATGGGACATAATGGCTTAATCATAGCCCTACCTGAAAGGAGATGTGGCTTATTGAGCTGTGGAGAGCTCGGTTGTAGTTGTGCTAGACATAGGGGAGGCTTTCATCCCATGTGCATGGATACTTCGAGTTGCACAAGCACATAATGTGTATGATCATCTTTTTGATGACTTATGTTTGGCCATTAATTTGGGGATGGAAATTCGTGGACTTAGTGAGTTTGGTATCCAGTATCGACCAAATACTTGACCAAAATGAACTTAGGAATCCACTATCCTAATCAGACACAATGGACTATGGGATCCCAAAGTGTACCCACACTAGCTCAAATAAGAGCTTAGCAGTGGCCTTTGTTGTGATACTCTTCTTGTAGACCGCCATAATGGCCATCTTAGAGAATCTCTTCATGACCACGAAAATGTTGTCGTTGTCGTGCTTAGTAGAAGGAAGGCACGACATGTAATCCATGGAGATGGATTCCCAAGATCAACTATGAGTATGCAGAGGAGTATATAGTCCTTGCTTCTTGATGGTTGTCTTGGAAATGGCTCAGGCAGTGCAGGATTTGATGTACCTCCCAACATCCCGACGAAGGTTCGACCAATAAAAATAGTTTTGTAGTACTACCATTGTTTTCTCTACTCTGAAATGTCCAATGACTCCACTTTAGTGTGCATCCCAAATCATCTTGGGACACTCGCTTGCAGGAACACAAATGTGTCCCAGGTGGCATAACAATGGATCTTGGAGGTGAAAATTTGGAACTTTCTTACCTTCTAGGAGTCTCTGGTGTGTGCTTATGAATTATGGATTGCTCTCATAAATATGCGGTGACCACAAAGTCTCATGCCCACAGGAGTCAAGCACAGTGATCAGCGCCATGACTGGTGGGTAGCTAAGGTAGTTTGTAACATTATTAATGTTTCCTTTATTGTACTTAATTTTCTAATGGAATTTTCGCAAGTATGTGGACCATTTCTGATCGTGATGATTCTGCAACTTCCCTAGTGTCTGTATGAACTGCAGGGGTTAGTCGTCTATGTGGATGGCAATTTTCTTCCCCAAAATCTAATGCTTCCACTGACGATGGGCCTGCATAATGGAATACATTTCTTTTTCGTAAGTGGGATACTTTTGCATTGTGTCTGAAAGTGTCTCACTGTGGTAAGCCACTAGATACCCATGCTGAGTAAGAACTACACCAATAGCATAGTCAGAGGCATCTGTCTCAATCTCAAATGGTTGTTGCAGGTCTGGTAATGTGAGAACTGGTGCAAAGCAGAGGCGATCCTTTAACTTGGAAAACGCCTTCTGTTTTGTTTCAGACCAAAAAGGCTTTGCATTTGTTCTGCCCTTGGTGACTTGACTTAAAGGCCAAGTGATATGAGAGAACCCTAACATGAACCTGCTATGCAAATTGGCAAGACCCAAAAAGTTGCAGAGCTTTGTTAGAGTGGTTGGGGCTAGCCAATCCCGAATGACTTGTATCTTGCCCGGGTCCACATGCACACCCTTCTCATCAATGATGTACCCCAGATATTAAACCTGGGTCATGCCAAAAATGCATTTCTCCAAATTGGCACACAGCTTGTGTTGTCACAGGGTTTGAAGGACCTGTCCAATATGGTGGAGGTGCTCTTCCCAACTCTTGCTGAAGATCAAGATGTCATCTAAAGACACCACCACGAATGCATTGGTGAAAGGTCAAAAGATGTCATCCATCAATCTCATGAAGGTTGCAAGGGCATCTGTCAACCTGAAAGGCATGACCAATCATTCGAAAAAGGCCCTCCTTGTATCTGAAGGAATTCTTCCACACACCAGAGGGTTGAATAGGTGTTTGGTGATAATCGGACTTCAAGTCAATAGTTGGCCCCTTCAGTTGGTCCAGAAGGTCATCAATCTGTGGGATTGGGTACCTATTCCAGACAATGATCTTGTTCAATGATCGATGGTCAATACAGAGTCTCCATGTCCCGTCCTTCTTTTGTACCAATGCAATCGAGCTCCCATAGGGTGATGCGCTTGACCTGATGTGCCCTTTATAAAAGAGCTCCTGAATCGGCCTCTTGATCTCATCGTTCTCAAGAACAGAGCATCGATAGATCAATCCATTGTGTAGTAGCACACCCGGGGTAAGATCGATGGATTTCTTGACTTGACAGTGCAGACGTAACCTTGTAGGTGAGGCAAAAGTCTGGTAGCCATGGCCACCACCTTCTGCTTGCCTTGAAGGAAAATCATAAGGAAAACAAATTTACTAGCCAAGGAAATGATCTTACTACATTTCTTTGCAGTGATCAAAGAGATGGTGGTAGGCGGGGCTACCTCCGGTATCCTGTACAACTTATTACCCAAAGTAATAATCACAAAGCAAGGTCTAGACTCATATACAACCTTTCACTGCCACAAGTATGGTTGTCCTCATAATACATCACAAATTTCAAGAGGAGCAACATCACACAATAACTCATCCATGAAGGGCTTGATCATGTAGGGAAGGTGACACTAGTGGGTGACGCAAAGATTGCATCCTTGGTGAAGCCACCTGATGGTGTATGGATGCGGATGCATTGTCATCGGTAGGCCCAATTGCTTCATGACCTATGCTAAAATGAGGTTCTTTTAGATCCTGTTGTCAACAATGCACTACAACGGGGAACCTTCCACCCACATCTGTGAGTGGAAGAGGTGTCCCCCTTCCTCTGGATCTTCAGGCTCATTGTTCTGGATTTTGGTGTTGGTCACGGTGACACTGAGCTCCACGTCAATGATCAGCTTCCCTTTGTCATTCCCCTTATCGGGTTCTGACTCAAAGTTAGAACATGTGTCTGATTCAGAAGCCTTCATCTTGGCCACCAATGAGTTACACGTAAACAACATTTAAAGTTATACTTCTTGAATACTGGTTCACAACAATATTTAGTTTTTCTAATTGTTGGAGGTGGTTAATGGATTTGGGGTTTTTTCCACAAAGATTTTTAAAAATATTTTATTCTTTTTATGATGGCTTTCAGATGGAGATGACTACTTTAGAAGGGATCCTTGAAGTGGACATTTATGAACTAGAGAAATATTTGTTCTTCTCAACAGAATGGCATGCTACGAGATGTTATCTGACCTGCCAAAAGACATACCTAGATGGTTCATGGTGGAAGAAACATTTGATGTTCAACCCCAAAATAGTTAGGCAATCTTCACCAACTATAAAAAGAATATCTTAAGGCATTCAGTGAATCACCATCATCTAATTGAAACAAAATTTGATGCTACAAACAATATGACATGGGACAAATCTTCCAATCATCCACCAACACTGTAAAAAAATTCCCATGTTTCATTTAACATGCATCTTGTACAAAAAAAACACAAGGAATATCTCATAGGTGATGTCATTCACTATAATGTGAAGCATTGTTGCATAACATGGAATGTGAGATTCTACATTTTCATTCATGAAATACATATACTAAGTAACATATCCTACAAGGAAAACAACACTTCCTTGAATTCAATTGTAGATTGTTATGTGGAAATTTGAAAAGTATCTCGTAATGATTATGGATGATTTCCCCATTTAAAATCCTTGTTATATTCCAATAACAAAAATACAAAAATCTCCTGTTACACTTGTGCAGCCAACCATCCTCAATTTCTTAAGAGGTCTACGTTCACCCTTTTTTTTAAGGAATGGATAGTTAATATTGATCAAGTTGGTAAATGGGCCAATACATTTACATTCAAGGAGAGATCACCATCTACAATAATTGATATATATTCAAAGAGTAGTCTTTTCATATTCTTCATATTCATTTCTACACTTATAACAACATTTTTCTTGTGAATGCTCTAAAAAAACACTGACAAAAACTGCATATCTACAAAAAATTTAACAAAAAGAGATCTGAAACCCGAACTCTACATTCCTAGAGGGTCGCTATTGGCCATTCCGGTTCCGTTTTCTTCCTACTCCTAGAGTGGAATTTATGCAACAATCTGCCCCATAGGCTCTCTTGGTTGAATGTCGTCATGCACACAAGGGGACACAGGATTTTACAGACCAAACACCTCCTTGAGGAAACCAACTGTTGTCCTTTAAGAAAGGACCTCAATCCCATTAACTTATACCCAAATTGTCCACCTCGGTGGCTTAATTCCCCATCGTAAGTTGAAGCCTATCCATGGCCTCTTGCAAATCCTTTATTTGCCGAATGACCAGAGAAAAATGAGAACAAGCTTCCAACACAACCTCCTCGCCAACCCTTTCTAGTTTGGCAACAACTTCCTCTAGAGAAGTTTCATGAATTCCCCTTGATATGGTTGTTTTCAACCCTTTCCAAAGAGCCAAAGCTTCTACTTGATTCTTAGTGATTGATCCTAGTCCCCATGCATGTTTGTTCTCTAGTTCCCTATCGAGGCAAAATATTACCCCTCTCGCTCTTGCCTACCCCTTCACCCAGTTTGACTCAAATGATAATAAAATATTATATTCATAATCAAATAATATTTTATTAAATATTCTCACTTGTATTTAAAGAATGTGGGGAAATTTATTTTCCTTAAAATTTGGTAAAGTAAAAAATTCATAAAATACTTGGATATGGTTTTAAGGTGTTTTAAAATTTCAAAAATTAATATTACCCCTATAAATATTATCTCTATAAATATTTTTATAAGACTATTTTTACATAATACCTTCCTTGGATCATGATAACATCCATTAAAATTAATCTTTCTTTAAACCATTTATTTTCCCATAATTCAACTTACTCTACTTATTAACTCTTTAATGCTAAATGTTAATTATTATCTTTTTGATGACGTAGTCTTTTTTTATAAAAAAAGATGAGTAAATTCATAGTTGTTTGTAGTTACGTGAAAAATTAAATAAATTGAAGACAAATAGATAATAATATTTAAGAAATAAATTATTATAAATTTATTAATTATTAAAAATATTTTATTTTTAAATATAATTTAGTAAATGTTAGAATGAACAGGTCATGGAGTCACGGAAACAAGTCCAAATGGGACAACATGGGCCATGCAAGAGTGTTGACACGTATGGGCCATGCAAGAGCATTGACACGAATGCATACCATATTTTTACTGCAAAACTAGAATAGTCACTTCATAAGCCTTAGCATGGAAAACATAAAATGCCAAGAAATTAAGTTAAAGTAGCATTTGTTCATTTGAACAAGAAATTCTCTATATCACTTTAACTGATCTTAAGTTTTTCTTCGGTATGCCTCGTATGAGGCCAAATAAGACCTCATAACTTTTGATTCATTAACACAAAGCCTTGTCGGTGTTTAATAGGATAGGAAAAAACGAATTAAAACATGTGCAACAAAGCTTTGGGTTTAATGAACCAGACTTTGGGTTTAATCATTTGTATTTTTGTACACCATCTCATATTTCAAGGCATATTGATTAAACAATAGCCCCAGCTAGTTTTGGCAGGGACTAATAATAATAAGTTGTTTATATACATTATCATCATTGCTGATGAAAACCAAGTAATAGCACGCTCATCAAAGAACCCATAAGGGCGCACTAATATAGCCTAAAAAATGGGCAATCAATTATAACTATGCAGGTCAATACACCCCAACGGAATTATGAAAGAAAGAAGGATGTAAATCTCACAAACAAGATTTAAAAGGATCCCATAACTTTGTCACCGACAAAGAGAGGCACTTTGCCAATACCAGAAGATATTTGATTGGCAAGAAAATAGCACCGGAAGATTCTTTTACCAACAAGAAAAATTTAGAGATTCTCTAAGAGGCCTCATCACATGCACACAAAAAACCAGGTACAACAACCCACAAATAAGATAAGATAGATAAGGTAATTATATTTATGTCCAATATTGACCATGAGGTAAGTCAAAGGGATTGCTGAGTACAATGATGTCCATACAATGCGGGAGAACCAAATGGTCTCCTATAAAAGATACAATGCATGAATATAAAAGATACAATGCGGGAACATAAAAGATAAAATGTATGGAATGCCCTGGTGGAGAAGATCGAGGAGCTAATGGGTCTGAGGATTAGACCCATCTCTCCTAACATCTAAGGTTGAATGAATAATATTGAAAAAACTCCACAAAGTCTAGAAAACCTAGAAAAAAAACTCAGAACCTGGGACTGGTCACCCAGGAAAACCCAAAGAAAAAAGCCCAAAATCGAGTGATGAAACTATAAGAAAAGAGGGCATCAAATACCAACATGTCGTGACAGCCTCGTAGCGAAGCAACTCAAACATAGACGAGAAGGGTAGGAGCGGCATTGGAAAATGGTAGCACTGTGAAACATTAACCTGGGCAGTAGTGAAGCCCAAACCTAGACACCATCAAGAAACCTGACGAGAAGAAAATCGTAGCAGAGCAAGCTGGTTTGACGCCACAATGAACCCCGAACACCTCAGAAAGCCCTAAAATAAAGATGTCACCCACACATCAAGAGAAGGAATCCCCGGCTACACTGGTGGAAGAAGGTGAAAAACAAAGAGTTGGGGTGGCAAGGGTTCGCCCCCGAGCCCTCTACCCTCTTCAAAAGGGTTAACCCTGCCAACCATTTGAGTTCGTAATTACTCATTTTGGATTTTTTTTTTTTAATATGACATAATGCTCACTTCCATGTTGTGTTTCCTTTTTCCTTTTTTTTCAATTTTTTGAATGAGATGGAATGTTCACTTCCATGTTGTGTTTTGTGTTTGTGTACATGGGAGAGAAATAAATTAATAAAAATTATGGTTTTAATGTTTTCATTTGGTAAATCAAAGTATTATCAGATTATTTATCTTGAATAATTCTCTTTACACACACACACACACACACACATATTAAAGCCTTTTATTGAAAAATATTGGTTATTTCACCTCTCGTTCCATTTTGAAATAATTTTGTGAGATTTGATAGGAAAATTACTTGACATTTTTAACATGCACCATCAAAGAAATTCCAAGATTTAAATTTGTCTCCCTTCAATTTTCCTATCTTTCTTGGCTTTTTTAGTTTTGACATCTATTTAATTCTTTGATATTTTAAATTATTGTGGTAATTTAAAAGGTTGCAATACATTATTTTAAAAAATGTATATGTTTTTATCTATCCATATAACCATTACACCAGTGGAAATAAGGTTCTATATTATTTGAGGGTTTCTTCTCAAACCATTTTTAAATGCTTTCCAATAATATACTTTCACTCCACTTACCTTTTCCTTATGTCATTGTCACCATAAATTTCCATGCTTCTTTTGTAAAATCACATTGAATTAGTATCCACCTAGACCCATCTTAACTCGAATCTACCAAGCACCCAAAGGGATCAAATCTCTTTTCACTCTAAATGAAGTTTGCATCTCAACAAATTTGATCTCTCTCGACACTTGGTGGATAGTTAAGATGGATCTAGGTTGGTTTTATTATTAATTATAATTATAATTATTAATAAATTAATTATTCATTTTAAATTTTATTTGATTTTTAATTATATGTAATTTGACCCAATCAAAATGTTTTTTGATAATAGCGTAGTCTAACTTATATACAAAATGGCCTTTTCACTGGAACCTGGCAACACAATCTCAAACAAGATTGCGATTTTTTGTTGTTTAAAATGTATTTTTGAATGCATAAATCGATTCAACACCCTAAAAAACCCTCGGGGCACTCGAATTCTACAAATTAAACAACTTAAACTCAAGTTTTAGAAATATCTATAAAATTTTGATTGAAATGAACCAGAAAAATGCACTGAAAAAATGTCATTTCATCTATAAGTTAGACTACACCGTTGATAATTATCATTATTAATTATTTTAGTTTATTTTATTTTTCTCAAGTCAAAATGTTTAAATGACATTACAACATCTCTACATAATGGGCTAGAGCTCACATGTAATTGTTTACAAACATTTACACCATTATAACATCTCCTATACCTTTTTTTATTTTAGATTTTAATTTTAAAAATGTTAATAAATAAAATTAATAATATTTGATTTTGAAATGAGTTATGGTTTTTTCAACTAACTTTCAGAAAAGTTACATCAGTAATATTTGATGGTCGACGTTTCGAACCTACTAATGGGGTTCATTCTCATGATCCTCAGGTAAACGTCGACCATCAAATATTGCTGATGTGATTTATCTGAAAGTTAGTTGCAAAAATCAATATGGATCATAAAAGTGTGAGATCAAATATGAGTTATGGTTTTTGGGCAATTGGTATTGATAAGGCATGGTACTAGCCTATGGTATTGTAACAAAGCCTATTTACAAATTAATCATATCCATGGTTAAGAATCATGTTATATTTTAAGTATTAAGTTTTAATTTAAAAATTGTTATAAAATAAAAATATTTATAAAATATTTTGAAATGAGTTATGGTTTTTAGGCATGTGGTATTATAATCTATGGAATTGGCCCATGATATTGTAGTAAATCTTATTTAGAATTTAATATATCCATGGTAAAATAAGGGTAAATATTCATGGTTAAAAATCTTGTTATATTGTAAGTACTAAATTTATACCCCTAAGTAATAAATATAGGGTGAGGTAACAAACGCTCGACCCCTGGGAGAGGGCCCTCTCTTTTTAGTCGAGTGTGATAACGCACCCTTATGGCAAGCATTTGAATTGAAGCAGCTACTATTGGATGGAAAGCGAGACATCTTCCTCAAAGAATTATGGCTAATCTACGTGAGGTGAGAACTGGCGCTTTTATCCTAGTGGAACGATTGAATGCACTTATATAAGTAATAAGACATATAGAATGCCAACTATCTGACTATCCGAGAGGGGAAGGAAAGAATTATGGTTTCTCAAGCAACCAACATATGGATTAAACACGGTATTTCGAAACAAACCCAACACGTCTTAGCCCAGGTATTATTTTTGGTATTTAGTTATAAGGAATAGGCACTATTAGGATATCGGGTTGCCCTATGAATCATTCTCTTGGGGACTACTCAAATTAGCTTGAAGGTGCAGCCCAATTTAGCACCTTTATTGGCGCTCTTCTTATCTTGATCTTCAACCTGAAAAGAATATACCATAGGATAAAACTCTCCCCTATCATTGGTTGTCTGCTTGCGCTTCCTCCCACTCCGTCATGTCTTTAGCTTCTTGTTTTGGTTGTCCTTTATACCAAATGGATGTATATATAACATTTTTGAATGGTGTGATTGAAGAATAAGTATACATAAATTAGTCAAGAGGTTTTGAGGTCCATGGGTGATATACCCATGTTTGCAGGTTGAAGAAGGCTCTTTATGGGTTGAAGCAAAGACCACAGTCCTGGTACTCCAGGATTGATGAGTACTTACTGAATTTGGGCTTTTCCAAGGTTTGTGCATATTCTACACTTTCTTATTTCTTTTATAAATCTAATATGCTTGTCTTGGTCCTATATGTAAATGATCTTATTCTTATAGGAAGTTATGACCAACTCATTGTGTGGTGAAAGAATAAGTTAGCTAGATAATTTGACATGAAGGATATCGGTTTGCTGCATTACTTTTGGGTCTAGAAGTTTTGCAGGGTGCAAGTGAAGTATTCCTTGGGCAAGGGAAGTATACTGTGGAGATCTTTTATATATTTCCAAATCTGAAGTTCACTTTTGATGATAATTGATATTTGGTTGATCCTACTTTGTGTAGGCAATTGAACAGGTCCCTTATGTACCTTGTGAATACCAGTCCATATTTATGTTTATCTGTAAATACATTGAGCCAGTTTATGGTTGAACCCCGACAGTCTCATTGGAAATTTGCCAGGCATGTGCTTAGATACTTGAAGGGCACAATTCATTATGGCATGAGGTATGCAGGAGATGGTTAGTTGTTACTCCATGGATTTGTTGATTTAGATTGGGTAGGAGATGCAAGTGAATGGAAGAGCACTTCCAGTTATTGTTTTAGTTTGGGCACAAGTATGATATCCTCGTTCAATGGGAAGCACGCGACAGTTGCACACAGTTTAGCAGAAGCAGATTATAATATATATATATTGAAAATACTTCTGCTATTATCTAAAATAACAAGTAAGTACAACAAAGATAGTTACATTATACAGACAACAGGGGAACTGAGAAAGTATCAGTCCATGAAAGCTAGAAGGGCCCTCATATGGGCCTGGGACCCCCAGGGAGGGACTCGATAGCTAGTTGTGAAACCATTTGGCTTTGTAAGTTGGTAGAAGAGTTGATCGATCATTTGTTGGAGCCTACTCTTATTTCCTGTGACAATTAGAGTTGCATCAGGCTCTTTTATAATCCAATTTTTCATGACCGCTTCAAGCACATTGATATATGGTACCATTTATTGAGAGACATAGTACAAAAGGGAGAAGTTGTCCTTGATCATATTCCTACTGATTTGCAGGTGGCTTATATTCTGATGAAGCCCCTCACCATATGAATAGTG
>APFE030087404.1:0-12119 GCA_000404065.3 Pinus taeda
CAAGATGCCAAGGCTGCTCTACAGGAAACATTGGCTAGGATGAAGGAGACTGAAAATATGGAGGAAAAAGCAGCCAAGTCATCATTGGAGGAAGAGAAGGATGATACCACTATGGAACTGAGCCCTCAGCCTAGCCTGGGCTCTTATTATAACTTCTTAGAGGCCGGGAAAATCATTCCTCAAAAATTCATTGTGCCACTTTTCCTAGCACTAGAGGAAGAAAGAGTAAGGACCCACACTTGGATGAAGATCGCTAAATCCAAGGGGGTGGCAGATATAGGTAATATGGAGGAAAAGCTCAAGGAGGCCCAAAGAGAATTGGCAAGGGTACGGCATGTGGAGAGCTACCAGCAGGCCAAGCTACGAGAAGAGAATGAGCTACTTAGACAACAACTACAGTCACAAGGACAGAGGAAAGAAGACAGGCCTCACCTCTTGGGAGAATAGAAGCAACAGGAGGAGACCACAATAGCCAAAGATACCACAGAAGAGCCTCAAAGAAAGGAAGGAATGCAAGCTAAACTTGAGACACTAAACCGGAAACTACATGAAAGAGAATTGCAAGCAGGCCTAGAAATACAGTCTCTAAAGCAGCAGATACAAGAGAAGGAGGCCCAACTGGCCTGCATGGCCAGTTGGGCAATGGAAGCTCTGTAATGTAGGCAGCCGGCCAAATCCTACGCCCTATACCTCAAGGATAAATGGATGCAATTTTAGATCAACACTTCGGCACAGAGGGGTATCACCCAAATCCAAAACCCCCAACAATTCATGGCTTTATGTAACAGCAGTTCGTCAGAAGACAAGGCCAAGCTATCAGAGTTCTACCTTCATAATTTGTCCCTTCCCAACATGACCTCGTGGGACCCCAACACAGCAGTAGGGGACATGCAGCTTATGGCCATGACCTCATTGCTAAACCAAGAAGAAAAGAGAGCAGTAGAGGTCAGAAATGTCATGTACCGGGAACTACAGGAACCAATGTTGATTAGAGCAGAACCAGGGGACCTCTCAGCATTGATATCCGCCCACCAGCACCTAGCAAACAACTCTCAGGCCCTGCTAGAGTACATGGATCATCAAGCTCAGGCCATAGCACATTTTGAGGACATGGAGCGACTATTGGGGGACAACTGTGTTCATGCTTGCACCGGTAAGTGGAACACGTTGTCCCACAGCCTCAAAATGAGGGAATACCACACCCCAAGTAGAATGAGGGAGGCCTTGGCATGAGTGCCTCTGTACAAAAAGTCTATGTAGAATCTTCAGGCCAGCTGGATAGGCCTCAAGTTAAGTCCACCTTTGCTTTTGGGGTTGCTAGAAGAAGGCACAGAAGAAGAGGACCATAAGCAGTGGCAAGAGGTGGAAAGGAACGTCGGATTCCATGATAGCGAAGAAGATATTACTTCAGAAGCCTAGGATGTGAGGGAGGAGATCAAAGCAATTAAGGACAAGGAGCTGGACTACTTGCTTAGAGGATGAGAAACCCATTTAGCAGGGGGGTGATGATGAGCCCCGAATTGGGTAACTTATTGGGCTCATTTTTCCTAATTGTCCTTGTTCAATCCTCCATTTTTCATAGATTATACATTTTTTTAGTATGTTTATGTCGTTTGAACGAATAAGGGTGGTCACTCTAGCTAGGAGGCTAATACGTGGTTATTTCAGGTTTTTTGGACAAATGTTGGAGCAAAACCAAGCAATCATGGGCTATGTGAAAGCCAAGCTTGAGATGAGGATTCGTAGGGGGTTGTCTTTGACATTAAATGGCCCTTCCTCGGGATATCCACCCTTAACTCCGAGCTCACAGGCCACCAAAACGGATCCTAAAGGCAGCCAAGCAGATTTTGGGAAAGGGACTGTCTACTATCAGTTGGGACAGCCGAGTCCCTTGAATTTAGGAGGCCTGCTAGGCCCCTCGTGATGTATAAATAAGAAGGCCTCAGACTTCGTAGTTTACTTTTGAAACCATTGCATTTTTTGCACTATAGTGCTGTCACTTTCAACTCATTTACTTGTAGCCATTGTGGCATAACTTTCGGTTGATGACTATTTTTTGATAATGACAACCAGTCCTATTTTGTATCAGATCTGAGTTATTTATAGGAGCCGTAGCTCTTAGGGTTGGGCCCAACCTAAGAGCCAAGGCCTCCTTTAATGTATTGTTATTTTTCCTTTATGCATCGTTGTTTCTCCTTTATGCATTTGCAAAATTTATTTTTGATTAGGCACATTAAATTGTGATGATTAACTAGGTCACTGTTGATGGTTAGAAAAGATTTTGATAATTAGATTAGGTCAGTAGGATATCAACAAGGAAAAAACCTCCAGCAAAAGGCCAATGAGCACCTTTGGTTTTGCCTCTCCCTCATAGGATCAGGGGCTGGGATCAAAGTAACCTTGTTGTCCCAAACAAAAACACTATTTTTGCTTTTCCATGCAATCAATAGTGTACAATTTTCGTTTTCAGATGTTGGTTACATGTTCAGATCTTTGAAATGTTTCGTTGCATAGTTAATATATATGGTTCCCCTGCAAATAAAGCATATGTTCATTCACTTTACTATTAGCTAGATTAGATTAGGTTGGTATAACTAGGACTGTGATTACATGCAAGTCTTTGTTGGTTCAGTTGGAAATACACCGTGCAGAGCACCTCTACCACTTCTTCATCCACCCAAACTTCATCAAAACCTTCTGTTCCATCTCCTAACTGGGTTTCTCACCCCATGTTTGTCATCTTGCCCACATAACCCTACCTCTTCGTGCAACCATTGTTTCAGCCTTCTTTGAGCAAATTCAGCCATCTACACCTTCCCCCAACTCCATCCACCAATCCCTGGACCACTTCAGACCGCTATCTACCTCCATACCCATTCCTTCATCTTTACTCACTCATCCATCCTCCAAAATACCATTTCTAAACTTCCTGTAGAAATTCCTAAACATCCTGTAGAACCCATGCAAACTTCCTGTAGAAGCTCACATATGAGGTTTCTCGATAGCCACAACTATGTGAAACTCAGTCAAAGGGTGTTAGGGACACCTTAGGCCCTCTCTGAACCTTCCCGACCTCTTCCAAGCATTTCTCCTCATCGATCCACCTCTGCACAGTCAAGAACAGTGAAAGCCTATGCATGAGAAATTTGACGACCGATTCAAAAATACAAAAATATGTTTTCTTCAGATAGAGGTAGTCTAGAAACGTGTATTTTACCTTCCTAGAAGTAATGGAATCTCTTTTAGTAGCTTGTATTCTCTTCTTTGCATCAGTAGGACTAGCTGGTAGAATTAGGGTTTGCTAGGGTTTCCGCTTTCCTTCAGTTTTCAATTTCTTTTTGCAGGAAGATTAGCTTCCTTCGAGTTAGCTTCCATCCATCAGTTAACAAGCTTCTTCTCAAAGCTCATAGAAGTTGGCTTGAGCCCCTAGCGAACTTGTGCTAGCTAACCAAGTGACAGTTGCGGAAAGAGCTATTACTTGTGCATACAATACTATCGCTTCCAAGTTTGTTACGAACTACCGGGTTGATAAAAGTAAAGAAGGTAGTCCCAGGAGTTGCAACATTATTGCTGCAATACTGGATCTCAGCGCTAGTCACCAACTTAGGGATCTTTTTTGCAATTTCTCTGATGCACTGCTCCCTGTCTCGAATATTTTCCTTAGTGATACTTCTGAAATGTCGAGCCAACACTTCTTCGATACTCTTGTGAGAGGTTTGGAGCTACCCTTTGTCATTAAAAATCACAGAGATTCTGTTGTGAGCCTTATTAGCTATAGTGGATTTATGAAAAAATTTAGTATTACAATCCCCTTCTTTGAGCCATTGAATTTGAGACTTTTGCCTCCAAAATATTTCCTCTTGTTGGCAAAATTTCTCCCATTCTTGATGGTGTTTATCAACTTGCTGACTTTTGTCATTATCAAAACCCTATGTGATCAAGGGGAGAACCTTAGCTGTTATTTCTCTATTTGATAGCATAAGCTCCTCTGAGATAAAAAATCTATCTAACTTGGAGGTGACCTCAGCCTCACCTCCTCTTTTGTTGTTCCAAGTATAAAGGCCATTATGCATTGCCGAGTCAACCAGATTCACATCATTTGTAAAGGTTTGGAACAATTCAGACTCTTTATCTAGCAATCTGATGCCTCCTTTTTTTTCTGAAAGTGATTTAATCATATTAAAATCTCCTCCCAAGACCCAAGGTATTTCTTCATGTCTGCTTCTAAGCTCTGCCAAGGATTTTAGTAGTCTTAGTTTCTCATCTATTCTTTGTGGCCCATAAACATTTGTGGCGAGTAAAGTGTCCACAACTCTCACTGGTTTAAAAATTACAGATAGATAATTTCTTGATGCATCCGCATCTAATATACTATTTATGTGGGGGTTCCATAGAGTCAATATGTCACCCACTGTGTTTTCTTCTTTCACTTCAAGAAACTCAAATCTGTACATCCATTTCCTATGTATTTTCTTTAACTTTTGAATGGAACATTTTGTTTCCTGAATAAAGATTATATCAAGTGTTGCTAGTTTCATTCTCTGACCTAACATTCTTTGTTTTCTTTTACTGCCTAGACCTCTGATATTCCAAGATATGAAATTCATAATTAAAGATTTGTGAAAGAGTACCTGGTTAGGTCTTTCATCTTACCCAAATCTATCATTATCTTTCCACACTGCATCAAGAGCTCATTCTGATTTTTCCTGCCCCTATTCTTTCCTGGATTTCTAGATGCTAATCCTGGAGTTGATTTCATAGTTTACACACCTTTGTACTCCTACTTGTGAATACTCTTACCTTTATCCGACCCTCTTTCCTAGGTTTTCCATAAAAATAACTATTGTATCTGAGAGAATTATTCCAGAGGTATTGATTATATTCGTCCCTTGGAACCTTGCCTCAAGAATCCTTCCAGATCCAGGTTTTCCTTGTCTAGAATTTCCTGTAATTCATGATCTTCTAGATCTATTTCGCTTTAGGTCATTTCCTAGCCCATTTCCATTTCTCCATCACTCATAGTAGTCTCATTTTGATGTACCATATCTTGAGAGTGTTTTCTATCTTCTTCCTTTTCTTTTTCATTAGGATCTTTCTCATGAGATAGATCATATTTCGTGTTTTCTTCATTCTCATCCAACACTTGAAACTTGTTCTGAATTAATTTCTGCCTTTCATTTTGTTGTTGCTTCATTCCCTTTTTTCCCCCTTTACTTCTCCTTGCCACTTTCTGAAAGCTTTATGTATCCTTCAAAGTATTGAGGTATTATTTGTTGTCTACTTTACCGAGAGGGAAATCTCTAAAGAGATGTCCATGTTCATGGCATATATGGCATCTGAATGGGATATTATCGTAGTCCATGGTCTGCACCCACTTGTCATCAAAAACTTCCAAATTAGCCTCATCCGGAAGAGCTTGTGATAGATCCATTTCTACACATATTCTTACAAAGGAAGTATATTTCCCTCTTCTTCTGGCTTCAGAAACTTTGACAAACGTCCTACTTTATTACCAATAGCTGCTAGCGATTCAGTTTACCAATAATCAAGAGGTAGAGAATATAGCCTTACCCATACTGGAACTGAGGTGAAGGTCTCCTGCTCTCGGATGAAGTTCATCATCCAAGGCCTCATATAGGGACAAGCTGTTGCATAAAAGTAAGGTCCTCCTTCGAATATTCTGTCTTTGTCTTCAACGTTTGAGAACACCAGTGTGAAGAATCCCTTTGACCCAAGATGTAGGTCAATGCTTCCTTTGGGCTTCCAATGATACTTGATCCACATTTGTAAAGCTTTTTCACTGGGCCATAGTCCCATGAATTTACAAACAATGGCATAGTTCACCATGTGTTCTCTATGTGCTTGCAGAGCACGATCATTTAATATTAATCTTCGAGTGATTTCAAATTTAGGCTTGCATGGTCCCTTTTACCTTGGTTTTGTGAACCAAGAGTTTTGTCTTCTTCCTCCTTGTCCCTTATGCTACTGTTTAGCATGATCTTAGTCCCCTCTATCCCCTTATCATCATCTCTGTTTTTTTCCCCAACGACAACTTTGTTGTTTAACTCCATTGTTTTGCCTTTGGTGGATACCGCATCCTTGTAGGAGGGAGCCGAGATCCCTCCTTTGCTTCCCTCCATCAGAAACTGTCTCTTCTATCCTCTGAACTATCACCGCATGCTCCTGTTGGTTTTCCTCCTCCTTAGCCAAGTCTCCATCCAAAATGCACTAAATTAACTCCCACTATTTTCGAAATACTCATTATGGTTGGTCCACTATCATTTTGCAAAGGGAAAATCAATTTTCTCCACTTATAAAGGCTCATCACTCACTCTTATTCACTTCCAATTTGCCCATTTAACTTTCCAACACTCCATCTCATCTAATCAAGGCGATTATGTCATACAAAGAGAGTTTTTTTCATCCATAACTCGAGTTCTCAAACGGTGTTACACAAATAACTATGTTTCTACTATGCATATACCACAAAGCTCCTCCATTATCTATCCAAGGTTGTGATCACCCTGAATAGTTTCCTCCATCATTTTAACATTGTTCTACTTCTAATACATGTTGGTGGTCTATCTTAAGGTTTAAATCTTGTCTCATTCCTCTAAGTTGTGCTTGTTATGCCTCATGTCTACTTCCTCGGGTTTTTGGAATATAGTTAACAAGGTTTTCATTACTTTCATGTCAAAGTGCTGCTAAAACCTATATCCATCTATTTTTACACCATCATATATCCTAAACTAACCCTCCTAGACATTCTCCATCAAATCAACTCTCAAAATTCATCAATTCTACCTAAACCGTGGATAAACTACACCTTTTAAACTAGACGACTCTCTTTTCCTTATTTGGAAACCTTCCAGTCACCCAAATCCTGTAATTCCACCTTTCTTAACTTCCTAAACTCCCTCACTATCCCCCCAAATTTTCTTGGAATTTTTTCATATCCCTATCCCCCTCATTTCCCTAAAACTCCTTCACATTTATTGACAATTGCGTGTTTTCTCATAGTCAAACCCTAGTTTCTATCCTAAGAGCTAAATGTTGACATGGAATCTGAAAACTATGAACAAAGGAAGCATAGGGGTGGACATGTGACCATACATGAACCTACATCAACCCATGAGGTCTACTCATCTCCCTTCATTATAAGATCATTTGAAGATGCACATTGTATTACATTTTTATAAAGAATTGAAGAATTGGAGTATCATGACCAATGGACTAGTTCTTTTGCCACCAAACTTAAAAAGAACAAAGTGACCATAGCATGAGCTTAATTCAATGTTTCATGCAAAATTATCTCTGCAGCTGCAGGGATTCCAAATGCCCGAGAGATTTGGTTTAAGAGAGAAGACCTTGACCTTCAAAATTACAAGAAGTACCTAAAGGAACCATACAAGGTAGCTTCAACATATATTTTTCCATTCAAGCATTTTTTGGATAGATATACCCCTCTGATGAAAATGATCATGAAGAAATTCACATGTGAGAGTAGATATTCTAGGGTGTATAAGTAACACATGAAGCTTTTGATGAATTTCACTAATGTTCAGCAAATCAATTTGTCTCATTATTTGTACAAAAGTGTGATTAAAATGAGAGAAAAGGTGCAAAAGCTCAAAGAGAATCACCATACTAGTTTGTTTCATCATGGCCTAGTGAAAGTGCTAGCATTTCATGAGTTAGCACAAGAAAATCTCTCTTGGGATCAATTTTCAAGTTGATATGTTCCTCCATATTCTTCTCCTAGGTCTAGTGGTGAAAAAACACCTTCAAGCTCATGAGTGCGGTAAGAGGTTGCTTCTTCAAGCAGACCAACCAAGATGAAGGACAGGGTAGAAGTATTTGAGACATATGCGAGAGGTGATAGGCTTGTGTTTTCTCAAAGGATTATTGAAAGGGCCAAGCCTACAACATGTGAACAAACAATTTTCTCAAAGCATGAGGAGTCCTCTCATCGAGGTACAAATATGTCAAATATGGAGAAAGTATATTAGGATAGAATTGAAGATGAGATCATAAGGGATAAGGAGGCTAAGATCAAGAGATTGGAAGGAAAATTGGTAGAGGTAAATACTCTAATAACATTCTTGTAGCAAGAGAATATGCAATTGAAAGTGAACCAAATGATCCAAGATAAACGGGGAGTTGTTTCAAGGAAGGAAGATGCAAGGGCAAAAGCAGTGGCTAAAATGAAAAGGTTAAAAGGTAAAGGAAAACAAAGTACATTAGGGAGACCAAGAACAAGATCATCCAAGATAGCACTTGAGCTACAAAGTGAGGTTTCTCCACCAAAAGAACAGATTATGGTAGATGACCTAATCATTAGAGAAATCAATGAAGATAGGGTATATTGGCTTGATAAGATCAATGGACACCTTGAGAAGCTCCTCAAGAAGGAAAACATGGCCAATAACTTTCCAAGGCATATGGTTATGCATGACTACACAATAAACAAAATATCCCAAGTTAGAGTCAAGCATTTGAAGAGCAAGCTCAACGAAAACCTAACAGGCCAAATGGAAAAAGGGAAGCTCAATTTACTCTCTCACGCCTCCCTCATGGCATAACATATCATATTATAACAAATCATATTATGAGGAATAGTAGAGATCAACTTGGTAACCAAGGTTTTAAAGTCATGTTGTTTATTTCATTTTCTCAAAAGAAATACCATCATAAAATCATAAAACTAAAGTGTCATGTCCAAGTAAAAATGTTACTGTGGGTCCACTATCATTTTGCAAAGGGAAAATCAATTTTCTCCACTTATAAAGGGTCATCACTCACTCTCATTCACTCCCCGTTTGCTCATTCAACTTTCCAACACTCCATCTCATACAATCAAGGTGATCCTTTCATACAAAGAGAGTTTTTTGCATCAATAACTCGAGTTATCAAACTGTGCTACACAAACAACTATGTTTCTGCTACGCATATACCATGGAGGTGCTCCATCATCTCTCCAAAGTTGTGAGCCCCCTGCAGTTGTTTCCTCCACCATTTTAACATTGTTCTACTGCTAATACAGGTTGGTGGTCTATTTTAACATTTCTTGCTCTCATTTCTCGTCAAGCAACCTAAAAACCCTAAATTCCAAACACTCAAACAAAACCTATACATCTAGCCTAAAATATATTTCTCTTCGAGTCATTGAGTGAGAAACCCTTAGAGAGATCACTCTCTTGTTTAGAACGGCTAGTTTTTGAATAGCAAGTGGTTTGAAGTTACCTCTTTCGATCTCCTCCTCAGTGTGGGACATTGTAGGGGATAACGCAACATATGTGAGCTATGAAACAAGGGGATGGGTGAGTTTCACTACAGTGCTTTAGAATTGTATGTGATATGGTGAGTGGTCTTTCAAAATTGATTGTATATAAGGATGAAGTGTGTAAGGGATGTGAACTTCAAAAATATCACAGTGCTACATTTTTGTTCAATGATAGAAGGTCCAAGGGTGTGTCCCACTTGACTCATTCTAATGTGTATGGTCCTATGCCAATGGATTTTGTGACATGATATTTATATTATGTGACATTTATAGTAATTATGTCTCTAAG
Source organism: Pinus taeda (assembly GCA_000404065.3). Classification (NCBI taxonomy): domain Eukaryota; kingdom Viridiplantae; phylum Streptophyta; class Pinopsida; order Pinales; family Pinaceae; genus Pinus; species Pinus taeda. The sequence continues at coordinate 9,573 of APFE030087404.1, forward strand.
GTCATGTGCATAATTCTTAGAGGCCTTGCATGAGGTGTTGAGTGAGTTTCAAGAGTTTAAGGTGCTTGTGTAAAACCAAATTGGGAAGAAAATAAATTTTTTTAGATGATATAATGGGAGTGAGTATCCCTCCAACAAATTTGAGAATTTGTGTAAGGAGAGAGGAATCGAACAAGGGTTGACATTGCCATATAATCCAAAGTAGAATGGATTTATTGGAAGGAAAAATAAGGCCTTCTTGTGGGAAATGAGGGCTTTGATCCACGATAAGAATTTGCCTATGTTCTTTGGGGTAGATACTTGCAACACATTTGTGCATTTAAAAAATATGTGTCCTCAAAATATTTTAGGGGACTAGAATGCTTAGTAGGATTTCAAAGGAGTGAAATTGAGTAGACCCAATTTCTCATCTTTGGTGATACATTTAATGTCCACATACCATTTGAGAAAAGTATTATAAATGGAGCCTTAGTAAGAAAGAGGATGTTTGTTTGATACAATAATACTTCACAGGTTAGAGGGTACAAGACCTTTAGCAGGTTGCATGTGTGGAATATATTAGTGTTAGAGGATCTAGAGAAAGATATTATCAAGAATGAGGAGGGATCCATAGCACTAGCATTAAGGGCATAGTTTTGTAATGAGGAGGAGGAGTGAGATATTCCTTCAATCTCTTTGATGAGGAGGTGATTAGAGTAATATCTAGTCAATATTGCATGGAATGTTTATTTATATTGAAAACACACTTGGATATTTCATGGTAGAGCCAAGGAGGGTTGATTTGGTAGCATTCAAACATTTGCTCAAGTACATGACACATCTAATGGAGTATTGAATCTTGTACGTTAGACTTGGTGGAGTATAGTTAGAGGCTAAATATATGGATATTAGGTTAGGAGTATAATGGACAAGAAGAGTACCATCATACCTAGGATCATCTATTACCTACTTAGTACCACTTAACTTAGCAAAAGCGTACATGAAATAATATAGTGAGTTGTGAAGCCATATGCCTTACAAAATGGTCACAAGATTATTTGGTGTTCAAATGGGAACCCAAATGATTTCCTATGGCAATTAAACATATCCAAAGATGTCCAAAAATATAGATATCGGGTACCATTTGTGAGATAGATTGGGTGGAGTAGAATCCCTTTCTTGGGATGAGAAGTGTTAATTTTGTATTTAAAATTTCTAGCAACTAATAAGATTTCCTTCTTAAACTTAACTCAGTAAAAATAAATTAATTAATTGAATTAATTATTCTTAGATAGTTGAAAAAATTTGAAAGCTTAAATATTTAATTATTTTAGTGACTTAGATCCAATCTGAGCCATTAATTTAAATAGGGTTAACCTAATGGGGCTAGGATTTAATCCTAGCCTTCTTTTAAGTTGGAGATAAAGTAAATCCTAGCCGTCTTTTAAGTTGGAGATAAAGTGGGGCTAAGATATAATTCTGGCAGTCATTTAAGTCGGAGATAAAGGGTTGAGGATTGAGGGTTAGGGATTTTGCTCAATTTAAAATTATAAAAGGAGCCCTACCTACACTAATGAAGAGAGAGGGTTGGAGATTTTCCCTAATTTGAAATCACTTTGGAGATTGAGGGTTAGAGATTTTTGTTTCGGTGGCTATACGAAGAAGGCTATCCAGCTGAATTTTTAGAATTAGGTGAGGATTTTTTTCCAGATTCATTATGCCAAGGGGGAGGTAATTTTCAAATGTTTGTGACAAAAATATTTATTTATGTTTTGCAATTTATTTGTAAAAATATTTATGTTGAATTGAGGCTTATGTGATCCATATTAAGTTTATGAAAAATTCTTCAGGGTAAATCACATCACAGTTGTGATATTTTTGAAACCAGTGTGGTTCAACTTTTAGTAAGGATGAACCACACTAGTTGGTTGGTTGGTTGTGAAAGGGTCACAAATGTAATCTCATGTAATTTAGGCCAAAGAATTTCTTTAGAAATTTAATATTTATTTATGTCATGGAATTAATTTACAGGAAAATGGTTGTCAAAGAAGGAATGCAAGTAGAGGTGGAGGTGTATTGTGATGTGGGAGGATCTAAAAGTTCAAGGGTTAAAGGCGTCTTTAGAAGCATTAACGGAAATATTTGTGTGATAAATTTAAAGATCTTAAAAACTAATGAAAATTCTCTGCCAAAGCTTAAGAAATTTATAAGGGAGGGGGGAAATTTGTTGGTGGAGGTGGTTCTTAGTCACGTAAGACCCATTCCGCCACGCACACCACTACCAGTAGATTTCTTCCATGGAATGGCAGTAGAGGCTAGAGAAAGTAATTGCTGGTGGCCTGGCTTCATAGCCTCAGAAGGTAATAATAACCTCTGGGAGGTTTCCTTCTCACACACATGTATTTTGACTGCCTTTCCTCCATCCGACTTGCGTCCTGCTCAAGAATGGTGAGGAGAAATTGGATTTCAGTGCCTCCGGTTTGTTTCCTGAATCCTTCTTCATATATTTAGGTTTAGGTTTTTGTTTATCTACAATATTGATCCATATTGATATATGTTGCAATATTG
>APFE030087426.1:785-16065 GCA_000404065.3 Pinus taeda
TCCAGCATCTGCCATCTTAAAAGAAGAAGAGATACTGACTATAAAATTAAAAAACAAGCAAAAACTTTCTCTGCTGGAAAAATCTGCTTACTGAACTTCTTACAGCTCCTACAGTGAAAAACAAACTCTGTTTTTGACTCACTGAGTGCCTAGACTAGCTCTGATACCATGTTGGAATTTTAATGGTGAATTCCATAACACAAAACATCCTAGAACAACTCTCTGATATGATGGAATTTTCTGCTAAATTCCTAAACAAAAAGACAATTCAAAACTGCTCTATTTCTGCACAGAAAACTATAAATTTTGTTCTCTGGACTTGGTGTTGCAGCAACAGGATTCGATGTTGCAGCAACATGAAAAAACACTCTGTTTTTTAATAACACAGAAAAAACAGAAAACTGCTTTCTGGAAACGGTGTTGCAGCAACACAGTTTGGTGTTGCAGCAACGCTGATCGTGGTGTTGCAGCAACGGGAAAAATACTCTGTTTTTTTTTAATAACTCAGAAAAACAGAAAACTGTTTTTGACGCTAAGGCACTTTAAGAAAAGTGACGCTTTGTGTAACAGCAACTAAATTAAAGGCGTCAAATGACTAATAGACTTAGAGAGTGAAATCAAAGTGTTTTTGACACTTGGTGTAACAGCAACTGAAAATCAGCAAAACATTAAACTGATAAACTGTAAACTTGTATTTATAAACAGTGAACAAAATTGATACAGTAAACTTAGCTGTTACAAGAGGAACGCTTCAGTTCCAGAAATCGATTTTCTATCTCAGAAAATCGTAGGTTCAACACTACTGTGCATTTACAGAAGAGACACACACTGTTCTTCTAACCTTCACTCAAAAACAGAACTGCTGTTCAGAAATTCTTACACTCAGACAGAAAACAGAACTGCTGTTCAGAAATCTTTTGCACTGCCTGATAAATCAACAGAACTACTGTGCATTTACATTTATAGGAAAAATAAAGATCTGAGTTAAACAATAAACTAAGCAAAATATCTGCTGATAATTATCTGTGTATTTATTGCAGAAGAGGCGGTGATGAAAAAGTAAGTCGGTTGTCTGCAGGGGATTTAATTCTAAATTTAAAGTTCAAAATATCAGTGGACTTTTGCGGCACCGAACAATCTAAAATGGCTGCTGAAGATCAGATTTAGGTTCTGTATTAATTGTTTGCAGTTGGAATTAAATTCCGATATCATCTTCATCCCCATATTCTCCACTAATTACGCGGAATCTGCAGAGAAGTCTCGCTCATTGCACGCCAAGTGCAGGAGAAGGGAAAGAAGGGGTCGGTCATCGCCGTCCCTCTGTTTTACGACGTGACTCCTTCTCAAGTTCGGCACCCGGATCAATCTCATGGCAGCCCATTTACTGAAGCATTCCAAGGGCATGAGAAAAGTGGGAAATATAGCCCACAAGAAATTGATGAATGGAAGGATGCACTCCGTACAATCTCTCATCTCTCTGGTTGGTCGCTCCAAAAAGACACCAATGGGTGGGTAACCCATCATTTTTCCCTCTTCTGCTCTATTCTTCTTCCTTTTTATGCTCATAGGCATCAACTATTATAATATTTATTTGTTTGCTTCTGCATCAGCTCTAAATATTCATCAACTCTCTGTAGATATGAAACAGCCATGGTGGAACTCTTGGTTGAATACGTGGCCAAAACATTATTGTAAGAGACACAATACAAGACGTTGGAGTTGTCTGTTTGCTTCTGTATCAGCTCTAAATATTCATCAACTCTCTGCAGATATGAAACAGCCATGGTGGAACTCGTGGTTGAAAACGTGGCCAAAACATTATTGTAAGAGTCAGAATACAAGACTTTGGCGTTGTATGCCTAGGCCACAAAATCGCTTGCTTGTTAATTTATTTTTTTTAATTCCAGTAAAAAAATTAAAAATAAAAAATAATTGCTGGAGTGTTTCATGATTTTTAATGCTAGAATTAAATTTAGCACTAAAAAAACCTTGCCACACTTAAAATTTACAATTCAAAAATTTCTGCAAATTTTATTATAATTTTGCTAAAATTTCCATTATTTTTTAAATAATAAATTTTTTAAACTGAGTCCATAAAATATACGGCGATGCCATAGTTGCGAAACTTATAAATATCGTAGATTTTGAAAATATCTCCAATGTAATAATCAAAATATGTAATGATTAAGCGAAGAGCTAATGGTTGACCTTTTTTTTCCTTATAATCAAATTGTAAAATATTTTTAAAATCTGCTATAGATTTCTCCCCATCGTCATGTGAATGCAAATAAACATTTCCTGATGCAAACATTGTTTTTGTTTTTATCTTTGTCTGGTCTTTACTTTGACTTCTCTCCTAATAATCAAATTCTAAAAGATTTTCAAAATCTGCAATCCGCATAAGGATTTCCGTCAATGTCCAACTCCATAGAGATGCGAATAAACATTTCAATCCGGAAAAAAATTTCCGTCAATGTCCATATAGATGCGAATAAACATTTCCTGATGCAGACCTTCTCTGTGTCTTGTCTCTACTTTTCTGGGCTATGTAAATAACGCGGCCACCTTGTTTTTCTCTGTACTTTCCTTGCTCAGCTATGTAAATAAAGCCGTCGCGATGAGTGTACCGTCACCTAATTAAATGTTGTCATGTATTTGTCTTTCCAACGCCCACGTTCTCCCATACCTTCGGTGTGAAGGTTTTGTACTCACGCTCTGCAACATTGAAGAGCGTTAATTACTCTATGCCAAGGTTGGAAAGCGAGTTGGGTTTGCTTTCACGGTGCATATGGGCCATCGCCCCCGGCTGCCCTCACTATTTTCATGGATGGAGGAGAGCAGTTGGATTCCGGATGCGCATGGATGTAGGAGAGCAAGTGGATTCTGGTAAGTTAAAGATTCCGGATGCGCATTGTCACGCCCCCACTATTTTTCATCTTGTCAAAAGTTGAGGGCTTTTAAGTTTTTCACTGTTGCCCTTGTACTTGTAATTTTCTTATAGTTCATTAATTTCCTCAATTCAACTTAACACTTACTAGTTTCTGGCATTTTTCACATGTAGACCACCTTCACCTTTTCCTTGATTGAATCACACTACTGCTTCGATTTGCCTTTAGGATCATCCATGCACTTGTTGTGTCACATGAATATTTCCCTTAGAAAAAAAAATCACTCTTTTGTGAAGGTAAACCATCGGGACAATTTGCAAGAAGACGGAGATATTTATGGCTTGAATTATGCATGAAATACACAAATTTGTTGGGTTCCTTTCTTTGTCTTTCTCTTCTTTGTCTGATTAACTTGTTTGGTTTAGTATATAACTTTCTATAGTTTATCTGGCAGCCATCGTGTTTCCTGTTTTGTATAACAAGCATGGAGATCTTGTACGTAGAGTCTAGACCTACAGAGAGATTCCTTATGTTTTTAGTGATTTATTGCATATGTAAGATTAACAAGCATGGGGATCTTGTACGTAGAGTCTAGACCTACAGAGAGATTCCTTATGTTTTTACTGATTTATTGCATATGTAAGATTAACCATCTTTACTGTAGATAGTTTGGCTAGCATGGGGTAGGTTGTATTCCTATTCCTAGAAGAATGTCGACGATCAGTAAGCCTCCACAGGAACGAATTCGGAGCACAAAATGTCTATTACTACCTGTAGGTGGACAAACCCAAATATCGACGATCAGTAAGCCTCCAGAGGAACCTATAACGAATTCGGAGCACAAAATGTCTATTACTACCTGTAGGTGGACAAACCCTCATATTAATTAGAAGCTTGGGAAAAAATAAACAAGGAAACCCTCTTCCACAACGAAAACCAGTAACAAAAATGGAAAAATTATACTTGCGAGAGTATAGACACAATGCCCCGTCAGGTTTACAGGATTAAACAAGGGATTGAATTAATTATTGACACACCAGAATGTCTTGTTGACCTTCATTCAAAGCATGATATTGAAGGAGACGATGTCTTTATGCTTGATCTAGATGAAGTGGATTGTATGCTACAACAAGGATTTCGTGACCAAGTCATGTAGATAATTTAGGCCTTATTAAATCCCCAAATCAAATCCCCAAATCAAAGCCACTACGTTTCGTCCATTGTCCAGGTCAAAGGTAACACCAGTCCAATTGCAGTAGCTATTGATGGATGGTTTGCCCTAGTCATCCAACGATGGTAATTGGAGAGGAGTTAGGCATCTCATGGAACATGTGTACAATTTTCTTTTATTGCACATGTAGATACTGAAATCATGGCCACTTCTAAACCCAGGAGTGGAGCATTTGAATTCCTTTGGCATCTCATACGAAATATTTTATTAAAAAATTCATATACACAGACAATATCAAATAGATATAAACGTCTTTGCTACAACTGCAGAACTAGTTAATAGGGAGAAAAAAATGGTGGATGGAATAAGCAAACGAAATAAGTAATTTGTGCAAACATTCATGAATCTTTAATTTAACCAAAATCCACTTGCTCTCTTGCATCCATGTTCATCCAAAATCTTTAACTTCACCAAAACCCATTTGCTCTCCTCCATCCATGCATATTAGTAATGTTAGATCAGAGCATACATAACACACAGCGGATTTATACTGAAAGACTTAGATGGCAATAGTAGAGAATAATTCACAGAGATAGACAAATGGAGAAACAACAAGATTACTTAGTGAGAAACAACGGAACACATAAAACAATCACTAGAGAACAGAAATCAATTTGAATTAAATAACAGGCTTGGGCCTTGGTTTGCTTTCATTGGCCAGAGAAATTACAAATTTATAGAGGCAGAAGAAGGATCTAGAATCCCGTGTGTGATTCAGATGGAGATCTGGAATGCTCTAGAAACCATTGGCGGTGTAGGAGGATCTAGAATCGTGCATGTGATTCTAGAAACTAATGGCGGTGTAAAAAATTCTAGAATCTTAGATATTTAGAAAGATCTGATCTAGAATCCTTTGTGAATTTGGCTTTACACTTAACATTCTCCCACTTAAAGCCAAATAAGAGTCATCAAGTCACACCAAGTCCTACCATGGCTCTACATAACTCATATTTATTTCATGGTAGAATCTTAGTGAGCATATCAGCACGGTTCCTATCTGTATGGATCTTTTCGAAGGATAACTGTTCTTCCTCCAACACATGCTGGATCCAATAGTATCTTAAGTCAATGTGATTGGTTTTTGAATGAAATGTTGGGTTTTTCGCCAAATGAATGGCACTCTATCACAATATAACACATACTTGTCATGCTTTATTCTTATCTCTCTTAGAAATCGTTGCATCCACAACATCTCTTTACAAGCTTCTGCTGCAGCTATGTACTCTACTTCTGTTGTAAAGAGGGTTACTATTCTTTGTAGCTTTGACACCCAAGATATTGCTGCACTTGCGAATGTATACAAATAACCTGTAGTGGACTTTCTCGTATCCATATCTCCAGCCATATCTGCATCTGTAAATCCTTCAAGCACAGTCTCATCATGACCAAAACATAAAAAATAATGACTAGTACCCTTGAGATACCTTAAAATCCATTTTACTGCTTGCCAATGTTATTTGCAAACCTGCTCACTACTCCCACTGAATATGCAATGTCTGGTCATGTGCATACCATGGCATACATCACACTGCCAACTACTGAAGCGTAATGAATCTTGCTCATCTCTTGTTTCTCCTTGTCATCACTAGGACATAATTTAGTACTCAGCTTGAAGTGGGCTGCAAGTGGTGTACCAACTGGCTTGGCATCCTTCATATTAAACCTGTCAAGCACCTTCTTGATATATTTTTCTTGTGACAGCCACAACCTTTTGTTTTTCGTCACGCATAATCCGCATGCACAATATTTGTTGTGCTAGTCCCAAATCCTTCATTGCAAATTTGCTACCCAAATATTTTTTCAACCTATTGATCTTATTCTTATCGTGCCCAATAATCAACATGTCATCCACATATAACAATAATATGATATACTTTCCTTGATCATACCTCTTGATATAGACACAATGGTCAGCTTCCAACCTCTCAAAACCATGTTCCAACATGAATGAATCAAATTTCTTGTACCATTGTCGAGGTGCTTTTTTCAACCCATAAAGACTCTTCTTCAACCTACGGACAAGGCCTTCTTTGCCTTTTCGAATGAAGCCTTCTTGCTGCTCCATATAAATTTCTTCCTCCAATTCACCATGAAGGAAAGCAATTTTTACATCTAACTATTCACATTCTAGGTCTAACGCAGCAACTAGACCAAGAATGACTCTAATGGATGACATTTTAACAACAGGTGAGAAAATTTTAGTGAAGTCAATACCTTATTTTTGGGCAAAACCTTTCACCGCCAGTCTTTCTTTATACCTCTCCTTCTTTTCGTCATCTTCACGCTTAATCTTGTACACCCATTTTTTTTGTAGAGTCTTTCTACCTTTTGGGAGGTTTACCAACTCCCAAGTTTTATTTTCCTGTATAGAGTTCATTTCATCTTCCATTCTTTACTGTGCTCGACTTTACAAGCTTCTTGAAAACAATTAGATTCACCTTCATCAGTCAACAAAATATAGTTTGAAGGAAGATACCTTTGTGAAGGCTTATGAAGCCTAGAAGATCTGTGAACCAACTGTGGTGGTGCATTATCAGGTTGAATTTCCTGTAAAGGTTCCTACAAGATTCCTTCTTCTTCTTGTTCATTATTTTCCACTTGTTGTTCTTCATGCTCCTGAATTTGTTGTTCATTTTCTTGTATTGGTGCTATGCTTTCCTGCTGCTCTTCAAACCTGTCAATAACCTTCTTAATCTCCAACTCACCTATAGTCCTCTTGAACATTTCTGACTCATTAAATATAACATCCCTACTTCTAATAATTTTATGTTTGACTGGATCCCATAGATGATAACTAAGATCTTCATTTGCATATCCCAAAAAAATGCATTTCATAGATTTATCATCTAGCTTAGTTCTATTTTCTTTGGGAATATGTACGAATGCTTCACATCCAAAGATTTTCAAGTGAGAATAATTCAAATTCTTACCAGTCCAAACTTCTTCAGGGATACCGCAATCCAAGTCTGTAGTTGGAGATCTATTTATGAGGTAGCAAGCAGTCCTCAGTGCTTCAGCCCAAAAATTCTTCTCCAAACCAAAATTGGACAACATACTTTGCACCTTTTCCATAATGGTGCGATTCATCCTTTCTGCGACACCATTTCTTTGAGGAGTACTAGGCATAGTCTTCTCATGCTTTATGCAAAACCTGTTACAATATTCCTTAAATGCATTTGAGCAATATTCTCCACCATTATCTGTTCTTAAACACTTCAACAATTTGTTAGTCTCTCTTTCAATAGCAACATGGAATTTTTGAAATATTCCAAACACTTCACTTTTATTTTTCATAAGATATGCCCAAACTTTCCTGGATGCATCATCTATAAATGTTACAAAATATGATGCTCCTCCTAATGATTTCATGTTAACATGACCAAATACATCCGAGTGTACCAATTCTAACAAACATATTTTCTTTCTGTCATGGCCACCTCTAAGGAATGAAACCCTTCTTTGTCTACCATATATACAATGCTCACAAAGATCAAGATTGTAGGATTTCAAACCTGGCAATAAATTTTTACCAACAAGGATTTTTAAGCCCTTCTCGCTCATGTGACCCAAACGCTTATGCCACAGATCTCCTGAATTTCCTTCTTTTGTGATAGCAGCCAAATCTGATTTTCCTATCAGTGTCTTCAATGTGTATAATGTTCCTGTCTTGGGTCCTTTGGCCATGACCAATGCACCTTTGCTAATTTTCCAGCCTCCTTTTCCAAAGCTTGTTGAATAGTCATCATCATCTAGTCGTCCCATAGAGATTAACTCATGCACATTTCTGGTACATGCCTGACTTGTTTCAACAATATATCTTGTCCATCTTTCATCTTGATCTAGACATGTCCCTCTCCGACAATACTGCAAAAATGATTATTCCCCAAATGCACTCTACCATAATCACCAGGATTATATGAGACAAAACTATCGTTACATGGGGTTACATGGTGAGATGCCCCAGAGTCAAGGATCCAATCAAAGCTACTACTAGATGTATATACACATGCATCCTCTACTGAAATAGTAATCAACACATCACCATCTGTGGCTATAACAGTAGTCTCACTTTTATTTGTGCTAGATGACTTGTGATTTGTACTAGATGGTCTCTGATCCTTTTGTCCTTTCTTCCAGAATCAACATTCTTTCTTCATGTTCCCAGATTTGCCACAATGAAAGCAAATGATCCTTCCTCTCCTTGATTTTGATCGGCCTCTCGATCTTGATCGCCCTTACAGGCCTTGAACCATTCTCCTACCACGATTAGCTAGAGCTAGAGCCTCTCCTCCCTAGTCTTCTGCAATTGACTTGCATCGCAGCACCTCATTCATTAAACTACTGCTGACATCATCAAACTTCAGGGCCCCTCTAGTAGTTGAAGTGCTCATAGCTACAATTAAATTTTCCCAGCTGACTGGCGTAGAACACATTAGCAAAATAGCTCTAATTTCATCATCTAAAATGATTTTAACATAGGCAAGCTGATTAGTAATAATATTAAATGCATTCAAGTGCTCAGCAACTAAAGCGCCCTCCTTCATTTTGAGATTATAAAGCTTCTTCATCAAGAACACTTTATTTGATGATGTGTTCTTCTCATATATATCATTGAGCTTCTTCCATAACCCTTCACCCGTCTTTTCTTCGGACACATTGAAATAAACATTCTTTGCTAAATATTGGCGGATTGTTGCAATCTTCTTTCCATCTAACTTATTCCACTCTTCATTTGTCATCGATAAGGGTTTCTTTGTTGTGCCCTCAATCGGCAAGTACTGATCCTTTAAAACCAGTATATCCTTCATCTATAATTTCCATAGGGCAAAATTAGCCCCACTCAAATTCTCCAAATTTGTAACTGTTGTCTCCATTTTCAATCAAATTCACGCCCCAAAACACAAAAAACTCCACCTAAAAATAAAACTTTAATTATTATTTTTTAAAATTTAGTAATAATGATCTTCCTCCTTTTAAAATACCCTTTTCAAAATTCCTGCTCCTTTTTAAAATTTAGTTTTCAAAATTCCAACATATAATTATATATGTTTCATAATAAATATAAAAACATATATAATGTTTTAACCTTTTCACATTTCACACATATATATGTTGGTTTGTAAAAAAAAACATTGACGTATATGTGCAAGCTTGATGTAAAAAAACTTACGAACACCATGTTTCAACTCCAATCTCCACGGATCTCCACTTTTTCAAACTCTAGCAACACGTTTCAACATAGATCCACAACCTTGTTTTTCTTGCAGCAACTGCCTTTTAGTTCCAGCATTCCTCAGCTATTTCCTGGACATATCCTTTAATAGCTCCAAGGGTAACAACCAACGTTTTAGCAAACGCTGCTAGAGCAAGGCGATGGAACTAAGCGGCTTTCACGGTGGATATTTAAACCTCGCTCTAATACCAGTTGTTAGATCAGAGCATACATAACACACAACGGATTTATACTCAGAGACTTAAATGGTAATAACAGAGAATAATTCACAGAGACAGACAAATGGAGAAACAACAAGATTACTTAGTCAGAAACAACAAAATAGATAAAACAATCACTGGAGAACAGAAATCACTTTGCATGACATAACAGGCTTGGGCTTTGGCTTGCTTTCCTTGGCCAGAGAAATTACAAATTTATAGAGGTAGAAGAAGGATCTAGAATCCCATGTGTGATTCAGATGGAGATCTGGAATGATCTAGAAACCACTAGCGGTGTAGGAGGATCTAGAATCCTGCATATGATTCTACAAACTAATGGCGGTGTAGAAAGATCTAGAATCCTAGAGATCTAGAAAGATATGATCTAGAATCCTCCGTGAATTTGGCTTCACACTTAACAAAATCCACCTGCTCTCCTTCATCCATGGGAAACCTTGAAAACAGTGAGGCAACGGGGGGTGATGGCCCATATGCACCCTGAAAATAGTGTGGCAGTGGGAGGCGATGGCCCATATGGACCCTGAAAGCAAATCTAACTCACTTTCCAACATTGGCATTGAGTAATTAACTCTTTTCAATGCTGCAAAGATAGGTATGGTGGAGGATGGCATGAGTGCATAACCATCACATGGAAGGTATGGGGATAAGGTGGGCCTAAGGCAATAGTCCAAATGGAAACTTTCTATCTATTTTAGAGCCCTTATTCATATGGTCCTACTTGATCTATATAGCAGACTATTTTTCTTCTGACGAAGTCCATCTAACTTAGCTTACTTCATCACCATATCTCTCTATAATAGTTTCCATAGCTAATCAAAAGTTGATCTAGTGAGTCATAGCTTTCAATTCAATATCTATGTCCATGCATTGATAATTTGCCTATACTTTTTTAGGCTGTGATGTGATATTGTGGAAGAGGAGGATCATATCGGCTTGAATCCTTGTTGGATCTATTGTTATGTTGTTACTGTTGTAGTTTGAGTACAAATCATTATACCTCATTGAAATTGTGCTATTTGTTTCAGTGCTATATTGTTTATCTTGTCAAAAGTTGAGGGCTTTTAAGTTTTTCATTTTTTCCCTTATACTTGTACTTTTCTTATGGTTAATCATTAATGTATGTTCATTAATTTATTCAATTCAACTTAACACGTACTAGTTTATAACATTTTGCACATGTAGACCATCGTCCCCTCTTCCTTGATTGAACCACACTACTGCTTCGATTTGCCTTAGGATCATCCATGCAATTGTTGTGTCACATGAATATTTCGCTAAAAAAAAACACCCTTTTGTGAAGGTAAATCATCGAGACAATTTGCAAGAACATGGAGATATTTATGGCTTGAATTATGCATGAAATACATAAACTTGTTGGGTTTCTTTCTTTGTTTGGTTAACTTGTTTGGTTTAGTATATAAATGTTTATAATTTATCTGGCATCCATTGTGTTTCCTGCTTTGTATAACAAGCATAGAGATCTTGTAGGTAGAGTCTAGACCTGCGGGAGAGATTACTTATGTTTTTAGTAATTTATTGCATATGTAAGATTAACCATCTTTACTGTAGATAGTTTGGCTAGCATGTGGTAGGTTGTATTCCTATTAATTTTTGTGTGTTTTTTTGTGACTTTGTTTTATCATGTGTGTTGTGAGGTTGTACAAAGGTATTATGAAACTAATAAGGGAGAAAACTTAAATAAAAATGAAATCAGATGTATTGAAGGCCAACTTGAATGCATACAAGATGGAGGTACACATGCACTTGTATCCCAATGGCGATTTGATCGAGAAATTTGAAAGGGGGTGTTGGCTTCTACGTTTTCTCTTCATCTAGAATGTGACTTGCTGGTGTATAATATCAACATAAAATTTTCGCTTCCAGGAATAGTCTATATGATCACCACACATTGAATCTAATCCTTTACAAATCATATCACACATTGAATCTAATCCTTTACAAATCATATTCCATTATTTTTATTATTAGATTTGTGATGATTGGGATAAATCTAGCCATCGAGGTTTATTCCTGTAGGTATAGGGTGACTTAATTGATACAAATTGAAGATAGATATTGCTATGAAACTTTCCAGATCTTTTTCCCGCTAAATTTTGAATTTAAAGGTGAAAATTGGAATACAGGCAGGTTGATAATACACTTCTCTGGTTTTTAAAGTGGTACTTCACCTGGACAAGAGTAGATTCTACTCTCTTTTTTTTTCCCTTTTTCTCCATTATACAATTCAGAAAGCTATGTCAAGAACACTTGCATCAATTGTACTTATACTATACGCGTTCTTTTCTTTGGTTTATTGGTGGACTTCAGTATTTCATCTCTATCTGATCAATATAACTCACATTACATATGATAATTTCAGATATGGATATGATATAAGAGAAAATCCTTACAATATAGGAGTATTACATAATTTCAAAAAAAATAAAAATTCAAAGCATTCCACCATCAAAAAGTAGCTTTTAAGCCAAATTATAGTATAGTTCTACTCTATAAGCTACTTTTGCTCCTCCTTCAGGCGAAAACTTTGTTAGTCCTAGCATGGCCAACGGAGAAGTTGACCATGAAATAGGTAATAAACTCTCATGGCCTGCAACTATTGGTGTTGAAGCAGTGGTAGATTTTGAAACACGTGACAACAGTCACGGTTTAAAAAACAGAGATGGTTGAGGACTCTTTTTCTCATGCATCAAGAAATACACTTCTTGTGGTAAGTGCAAAGGGAAAAGGTGGAATACATCCATGGCATTCAAGTTGGGACTGTAAGAGTGGGAGCTTGGAAATAAAACTAGATATTCTTGCCTTGGCTACTGGAATTAGTGAAGCGAATAAATTTAGTGGAGACATTGCTCCTCCAAGAAGCTGATGATTTCTAGTAATGTGATGTGTTTAGAAAAATGCATGATGTAAATAGTCATATGTGTTGGAATTTAATTCCAATTGCAACATAAACAACTGGACAAAAATTCGATTTGCTGTAGATATTCCAGACTGTTGGATGCCTCAAAGTCGTGCTTGATATTTTGCACATTACTGTGCATTAAATTTTCAGAATTAAATTCCCCTGTAACACCCCACTTCATTTCTTCAAAAGGCATCACCGCTCGCTGCATTCAATACGCAGATAAGCTTTAGAAGATATTTTTATTATCTTATTGTTTAAAGTCAAATATGTTTTTAACATATAAATGTAATGAACAGTAGTTCTTTTTTATGTTAAAAGAATGTTAGAGAGTTTGAGAAGTAAAAAAACAAAGTATGAAGTTTTTTAGTTATTCCAGAACTGTAGTTCTGAAGAAGTTTGTATTTTTTATTGTCATTTTTATGGTTAATAAAAACACAACTTTTCTCCATATCTTCTTTGTCTAGATTTCTCTCATTTCTTGGTGTTGAGTTGAGGAACTTTGCTTCCTCTGTTTTGTTCGAAATTATCATAAATTTCCATCATGGTATTAGAGCTGGTCTAGGCACTCAGTGAGTCAAAAACAGAGTTTTTTTTTTCACTGTAGGAGCTGTAAGAAGCTTATCGAATAGATTTTCTCCAGCAGAGAAAGTTTTTTGCTTATTTTAATTATCGAGTCAGTATCTCTTCTTTACTTATATAGGTTAATATGGCAGATGCTGGAACTGGTTTGACAAATTCCCAACTGCCATAGTTTAATGGGAAAAATCACAGTTACTGGTCCATAACAATGAAAGCATTGTTTGCTTCTCAAGGGATATGGGAATTGGTTGAAACTGGATATGCTGAACCTGCAGATGCAACAACATTGGTTGCTTTGACAGTAGCAGAAAGAGACCAGTTGAAGAGCGACAGGAAGAAGGATGCTAAAGCCCTCTTTTTTCTCTTCCAATCAGTACATGAAAGTGTTTTTCCACGGATTGCAGGAGCAACAAAATCCAAGGAGGCATGGGATATTCTCAAAACTGCCTATCAAGGCATGGAAAAGGTGAAGACTGCAAAGTTGCAGATGTTGAGGAGAGACTTTGAAACACTCAGCATGTAGGAATCTGATATAATAGATTCATTCTTCACTCTGGTTATTGGGTTGATAACCCACATAAGATCTCATGGTGAGATTCTTGAAGGAAGAAGGATTGTAGAGAAGATCTTGAGAAGTTTACCCTCAAGGTTTGAAGCTATTGTGGTAGCAATAGAAGAAACAAAGGATCTCTCACAGTTCACAGTAGATGAACTGAGTGCTTCTCTTATGTCTCATGAACAAAGACTGAGTAGAGGAACATATTCCTCTTTTGAGAAAGAATTCAAGACTCAGATGTCTTTTGGCCAAGGAAAAGGTCGAGGTAGAGCAAATAACAGAGGTCGTGGAAGAAGCCAAAACAAAGGCAGAAATAATCTTGTAAGCATAAGCGGAAGGAGCTGCAATCAGAACCAAGATGAAGGTTCAAGCAAACAACAAGCTCATGGACAAAGGTATGACAAATCCCAAGTCCAATGTCATTATTGTAAGAAATATGGGCACTACGCCAATGAATGTAGGAAAAAACAAAATGACATGAATAGTAGGCATAATGCTAATTTTGCAAATGAAGAAGATAAGAATCCAAAGATTGTGTTGTTAACATGTAACATTGCACAAGACAAACAAGAAGATTTTTGGTTCTTAGACTCAGGTTGTAGTAATCACATGACTGGAAATATTGCAATGTTTGCCAATCTGGATGAAAATGTGAAATCTGGGGTAACAACAGGAACTGATAGTAAGATATCTGTCAAAGGTAAGGGCAGAGTCAGTATCCGAGCAAGAAATGGAGAACAGATGATTGTGCTAGAGGTATACTATGTACCTAGTCTGAAATATAATCTTTTGAGAATTGGACAGCTCATTAACAAAGGTTACAATGTGTTCTTCAAAGATGATATGTGTATAATCAGAGACATACCTCCAAGTAAGAAGATCATTGCACAGGTGCAGATGACCAGCAATAGAATGTTTCCTCTCAAACTCAGGGCATATTTGAAGGAAGGAAGAACTACTGCAGCTGTAACACAAGAAGTCTTTCAGGAACAAGTGAAAGATGAGAATTGGTTGTGGCACTTGAGATT
Source organism: Pinus taeda (assembly GCA_000404065.3). NCBI lineage: Eukaryota > Viridiplantae > Streptophyta > Pinopsida > Pinales > Pinaceae > Pinus > Pinus taeda. Next base: position 15,445 of record APFE030087426.1, read on the forward strand.
CAGACATCTCAATTTCAGAAGCTTGAATCTGTTGCACAGAAAGGGAATGGTAAAGGGATTGCCATTGATCGAGAAACCGGACAACCTTTCTGAAGACTGCATCTTGGGCAAGCAACACAAAGAAAGCTTTCTAGTAGGAAAGAGTATAAGGGCAAAAGCACCCTTGGAAATTGTTCACTCTGATGTGTGTGGACTGATGCAAATACCATCATTTGTCGGAAATAAATATGTTTTAACTTTCATTGATGATTACACCAGAAAGACATGGGTGTATATGCTAAAACAGAAGAGTGAAGTGTTTGAGAAATTCCACCACTTCAAAACTCTTGTTGAGAAGCAGTTTATATCAAAGTGCTTAGAGCAGATAGAGGAGGAGAGTACATCTCCAAAGACTTTCTGCGATTTTGTAGAGAGAATGGCATACAAAAGCAGTTCACCACGAGGTATACATCTCAGCAAAACGGTGTTGCCGAAAGGAAGAATAGGACCATTCTTGACATGGTCAAAAGTATGCTGAAGGCAAAACACTTGCCGCATGAGTATTGGGCAGAAGCTGTCACTTGCGCAGTTTACATCTTGAATAGATGCCCAACTAAAGCTGTCATGAACAAAATACCAGAA
>APFE030087431.1:0-20336 GCA_000404065.3 Pinus taeda
GTGGTAGTTGACAGACTTACCAAGTATGCACACTTTTGTGCATTATCACATCGATTTAAAGCTAGTACAGTTCTACTGCATTTATGGAAACAATTCAAAAGCTACATGGAAACCCAAAGATTATTGTAAGTGACAGAGATCCCATTTTCACTGGAAACTTTTGGACATAATTATTTTCTTGTCTTGGTACTCAGTTAGCTCATAGCTCATCTTATCATCCTCAATCTGATGGGAAAACTGAGATAGTAAACAAATGTTTGGAAGGATATCTTCGTTGCTTTGTATCTGATAAACAGACACAATGGGTCCAATGGTTGCCTCTGGCTGAATGGTGGTATAACACTTCCTTCCATACAACAACAAAAATGACCCCATTTATGGCACTTTATGGATACCAACCACCATCCACATCATATTTAAGAGAAAATTCTAAGGTTCAAGCAGTGGAACATCACATCGGACATCAACAACAAGTCCTCAAACTCTTAAAGGATAACCTAGTGTTGGCACAGAATAGAATGAAACAACAAGCAGATCAACATCGCAGCAAAAGAAGTTTTGTTGTAGGTGATTGGGTATTTCTACAGCTACAGCCATATAAGCAAATGTCCCTCAAGAAAGCTAATAAGGATAATAAATTATCACCAAAGTATTATGGTCCGTACAAGCTGTTGCAAAATATTGGTACTATGGCATACAAATTGGAGCTTCCTGCAGCTTCTCGATTGCACCCAGTTTTCCATGTTTCATGTTTAAAGAAGGTTATAGGCGACAAGATCCCAGTTCAACCAATATTTCCAGAACTTGACGAGGAAGGAAAATTTATATTGGAACCGGAAGCAGTCACAGAAACAAGATCTCGACAGCGACGAAATCGATCAATTTCGGAGTATCTTATCAAGTGGAAGAACTTATCTGCGGAAGATTCCACATGGGAGGATGAGAATTTTATACAGAGGTATCCAGAACTACTCAAGCGTTGAGGACAACACTTTTTTTGAAGGAGAGGGGCATGTTGGGTCCCTATAATACTAGTGATTACCCCATTACTATGGTAGTTGTACCCCTTATTAATATTGTTGTGCCCCAATTGGCCCCATATTGTTATTACTGTGCCCCATAGAATCCCTCTATTGTTTATTTTGTGGCTTTATATTATTATTATTAGGTCGGCTGGGTTATATTGTGACTCCTTAGACTCCTATATATAGAAAGGAGGTTTTTTCATTTGTATCTTTGAAGAATTGTTCATTTATGTAATGTAAAGGAGGTTTCCCCCTCGAAGAGGTTGAATTCTAAGGCGTTGATCTATCTTTTCTATCTTTTCTTGAGCTGGTTTCATAACAGAATCTTGCTGAAAGAAATTACTCCACAATTGAAAGAGAAGTAAAAGCTACATGGAATTATATTAACAAATTTGAAATCCATTTAGTCAATAAGAATTTCTTATTAAGAACAGATGCTTCTACCATGAAGAAATTCCTAACTAAGGACATCAAAAATCCTGGTGAAGGAAAATTCACTGGATGGCAAGCAATATTTGCTAATTTTGGTTTTCAAGTTGAACATATCAAAGGATCAATAAATTGTTTGCCGGAATTTCTTAGCAAAGAATATATACAGCAACAACATGTTATGATAATAGTCACAGAGTGGGATCAAAATCAACACCAGGAAGTATTAAGATCCATTCCTGAAGATAAAATTTGGTCAGAATATAGAGATAATTGGAAACCAACTTGGCAGCTGAGAAACACCAAAGTGTTAGATGCAAATCTTCAAGACCACACAAACATTCTACATTTGGTTCCAGAAAGGAAAGTATACCCAAAAAGGAGCAAATGGATCCATGATATGGTATACTCAAGAAATATGAATGCAGCACGCCTAGGAGAAGAATCACTGAGAAGTGATTTTCATGATATCAGCATGATTTGGTCAAAAGGAGGTGAATGTTAGCACTTAAAATACATCACTCTTTATAAATGGATCCAGCCAGAAGATCTATTTCTTTCTGAGAGTTAGATGAGAAAGATAAAGCTGAAGAAAATCCCCTTAGTGATATGTTTGCATCTGCCTTTAGTCGTGTGATTAATTCTGCTGAATTAGAATATGAAGAGTCACAACCATCTACCAGATGGAAACTCCCTAGTATAAATGCATTTGAAGTCTATGTTGATCTTTCTATTTTTCATCTAAAGGTTACCACTAGAATTTCTATAAAAGAATCTATAAGTTAGATCCAAGAAAATATTGAGTGTGTACAGTCCATCCCGCTTCCGAATCCCAAACAACTCCAAGCTGAAGCAAAGAGGCTAAAAACCCAATACTTACATCTGGGTTGCATTAGAATCAGAATCCATTCATTGATTTATCAAGGGTTAAACACTTTTGTTCTCGCAACAGTCAGAGACCTCATTCATAATAAATATACCGATTCTTTGATAGGAGGTATTGTGGCTCCCTTGTCAAATGGCCCTGTCTATTTCGATTGTTACCCAAATTTCTCAGATTATGTCTTTGACGAAACAATCGAAAACATTCTACAATTGCAGATGTAGACCACTGGATTTGATATGTCTAAGAAGAGACATAATATCACCATTCAGACACGAGGACGTTTCAGGCATACAAATACTCTATATCCAGTAGTCCTTGATGCTCCCAGTAAGGATTCAAAATCAAGTGTGGTACTTCTAACTGATTTAAAGAACCAAAAGATAGAACACCAAACAATTAGATGGGAAGATCTTACTTTCCCTGAACATTGGGTTGTCTCAAATCCCAAGCCTCCTGCTATGAAAAATATAACCTCTGCAAATATCAAAGAAGACCAATTCTATGCTATTCTCTCTTTTCCTGGAAGATCCACTATTGACCGCAGAAGGATTGACCAAGCATGCAGAAGTTCACCGTTGTACAAAGATCCCCTTTATATTGATACTTCTTGTTCAAGTTCGGCTTCAAATTCCTGTAAACATATTTCTCTGTTTCGGTTCGCCTAGTTAGTAAACTTTTCCTCTTTAGAAGTCATTTGTCCTGAGTGTAAATCATCTGTGAATCTAAGTAGCCTTGTTGAAATGGTTACTCATGCCAATCATCATTCCAGGACAGGAGAAGCTTCACCTGCCACTACAGTTAATCCATGTCCAAATCCTAAATGCTCAAATATTCCTTTTCCACATGAAACTGACCATGTAATGATGATGCATGAACTCCCTTCATTAGAGAATGAAAACCCTTGGCTCACAGAAATGTTTAGAAAAATCAGACCAACAAATATTCTAAGATATGGTCTAGGTTATCTTGAATAAATGAATGACTTAATCCCTGAGTCAAGGTTCAGCACAGTTCCAGATGATTGTAAGAAGTCGCCAGTCCCAGAAATGCATTAGTTTTTCACTCTCAATGGATGAAAGAAGTGTTAAATTGGGATATTCATACCCATTCAAAGGCAGAAAATTTTGGCCTCACCTATACAGTTGAAGAAAAACTTAAGATGTCCCAAGAATGGAAAACTTTCATGCAGAAAACAAAGACTTGGATATCTTTCTATGTCTAGAAAGACATGAATCAGTTAGAAAATGTTCTAATGACTGATGTTGCATCTTCCTCTATAGTATAGCACTCATGGTCTACCCTAGATGGCAGTAATATTGAAACTCCTTCCACATTTCCACCTTATAAAGGGATCATCCTTGGGGAAACTCAAAACTCAGCAAAAGCTATCCCTTTAGTACTTAAGGATGATAGTGCCTTAGGCATTGATGGTAGGATTCAAAAGGCCAGTGAACAATTAAACTGGACTACCACAACCATCAAAGGATTGGAAATGAGTTCTAAAAAATATTCTGTTGTAAAAGAACAATTTGATAATCTTCAATTTTCAATCAACAATGTACATAATTGTTTAAATGATGTACAATTTTCCTCTTCAGTAGTAAAGAGCTATGTTAGGGAATCCTTGAATAAATTGGAAGAAGTAGAAGATAAAATTGTAGATCAAATGCAATCTACAAAAAGACTTATAACAAACTTAGCTGGAAAATTTCATAAGATACATGTATCTATGTCTGAGAAGCCAGTTCCTACTTCCTTCCTATATAAAAGGAATATTCAAATCCAAGATCCTGTCAAGCCAGTTGACAGATTTCCTCATCTATTCCTGAAAGAAGCCTCACAATCTTTACCAGAATCTTCTAAAGAAGAGACTGATACTTCTGACCAGATTTCTATTGCCTCTTTATTCAAGGAACCAAAGAAAGAACCAGAATCTCAAATCTTACCAATCTACGAGCCACTGGAAAGTCAGTTCAACAAATATCCAGCTCTTGATCTTTGTGGTAAAGGAAAGGTTCCAGAAACCCATACCTTTTTTCCAGACTTTCATTGAGAATGGAATATTGATAACCTCAGTGTGGGAAAAATAAGGCAAATGATTGATATGATGTTTACTGAGTATAAGCTTATGTGTCTAAGAGGGAAAGATGAAATAGAAGCTTACAAAACCATCATCCAGTGTTTTACAGGAACTCTCCTACGGTGGTGGGAAAATGAATCATACACAACTCTACTAGCAAAAATGGAAAAAGAATTTCTCAAAGATGAAGCTAGAGATATAATTCACAACACTGATGTTACACCTCAAAATCATATGATAAGAGCCCTCACCTCCATGATCCTAGAGCATTGGTGTGGCTTAGAAATAGAAATTGCAGACAAACATGAAATAATTTTGGTGAATCTTAAATGCAATAAGATGTCTCAATATGAAGAATTTCACAGAGATTGGATGCAAAACATCTATGAGGTGAGAGATTCCAAAAGTTTACTCTGGAAACAAGTATACCTTGTATCTCTTCCTTCCAAATTTGTAGATTATATTCACCTACAGGATGTCCTCTAGTTACAATTTGAATCTTTTACTTGGGGAGAAATATATTCTATCACTATTAAATCTTTCGTTGGTCTTTGCACAAGTTCTAAAGTAAATAAATCTTTAGAAAAACTCTCAAGATTATCTGACAGTAAATCCATCTACAACAAATATGGCTTAAATGTTGAAGATCCTCTAGTCAAGAGGAGAAAAGCCAAAAGAAAAGCGAAGAAGGCAAAGAAACAGACAACCAAATTTGACAAAGGTAAGAGAAGTTCCCCATGGAAGTCCAAAAGAGGATATTACAAATATATCCCAAAGACCTATTACTACAAGCCATCTAACATCCATCTCCAGAGCTCGAAAGTGGAGAAATGGAATAAATAACTTGCTGGTTATGTGGCCAGACAGGCCGTACTTCAAACAAATGTCCAATTGGCGAAGAATCTAAGAGAAACATAGGAAAGAAATCACAACCTCTAAATGTGCAGAAGAAAATTGTTAAACAGAACCTCAAATGTTGTGCATGAGATGTGGGTCAAGAAGTAATAAAAAGGATCATTGTCCCAACGTTGTAATCCATGAATAAATACAACAACAGTGGCTTGAAGATTCATCTGCAGTCTCCTTCAGTTCCTGTTCTTATGACTCATCAGCTAAAGAGCTTAATGCTCATATTCAACCATGTTTTTGTTCAGATTCAGATGATTGTCAGTGTCATTACCCCCGAGATTATGATTTTGACTCTTCTAATCTTTCTATTAATGAACCACCTACCACACAGCTGAAAGAAAAAGTACTGATGGCCCAGACAGCAGAAGAAGAAGAACTAAAACTTCTTTCACAAATTTGTGCTATGGAAGAAGGAGACATGAAGAATCGACTCCTTGAAGCCTTTGTAGACCAACTTAAATCTTCAAAACCTTCAAAAAATTCTAAGAAGCTGCTCTTTGTCAATGCCTCCTATGAAAGGAACACCAAATCATTTCAAAGACATCAACTGCGGGAAAAAGTTCATTCACTTACTTTGGGGGAGGTAAGCAGAGAAATCCATTATCTCAAAGCAGAAATCTCTACTTTAAAATCTAAAATAGAATTGTTAGAGAAAGGAAAGCAACCCCTGGCACAAAATATTTCTGCACATACAAATGCATATACATTGCATACTCCACCATTTTCTAGTGAATCAAAAGCTGGGATTGGTGAAGGGCAAAGGGATGCCACAATAGGTTTGAGAGAAATGAGAATCCTAACAGTTGAATACCAACAACATCATGTTCTCATAGATATTTGTATCCAAAGTGAAATATTTTCTCTGACTGCACTAATTGACTCAGGTGCAGATGCGAATATTCTCAATACTAAATTTATCCCAGCTAAGTATTGGGTTGCAGCCAATAGAAAGGATTGGCCTGGGAAACAAAACTCTCAAGTATGAGGTTCCTAAAGCCTCCATATGTTTTGATCATCACCGCATTAAACTCAAATTTGAAGTAGCAGACATTCCTGTTGATTGTATCTTAGGAAATGTCTTCCTAACAGCTGTAGAACCACATGGTTCTATCCGATTAAAAGGAAATAAAGTTAGATACTTCATTACTATCCCTACTTCACATGGAGGACGCAAGAGAATTGAAATGCCATATGTCTCAAGTCCTAGTGTATCTACTATGGTACAAGCCATGCAAGAACTGGATAAAGCCAAGACTAAATTAATTGAATTCAAAGAGTTGAAATCATCAATCCAGGTAGAAGAACAATTAAAGAATCCTTTGAATCAAAAGAGAATTTCTGAACACAGGAAAAGGATTGAAGCAGAATGTTGTTCCGGAGAAACAAACGCTTTCTGGCACAGAAAGCAATATTCTGTTGAATTGCCTTATAAAACAAAATATGAAGGAAGGCTTTGCAAGAGTAAAGCTATTCCCATGAATAAAGAATATAGAGACCTATGTGAAAAAGAAATAAAACAATTATTGGATAATTAATTGATCAGAGAGTCTGACAGTCCTTGGAATTTCTATGCAAAAAAAGGCCTAAACAAATTAGAGGAATCCCTAGGTTATTTATAAACTACAAGCCTCTAAATTTTATTCTAGCAAACAATACTCATCCAATACCCCATAAAGGCAACCTTTTAAGCAGAATTGCAGGAGCAAAGGTTTTGTCAAAATTTGATCTCAAGTCACGATTCTAGCAGATGGCCATAATAGAAAAAGATAAATTCAAGACATCTTTTAGTGTGCCTGCTAGACACTGTGAGTGGAATGTCATGCCATTTGGTTTAAAACATTCCCCATCAAAGTTTCATAAATTCATGGATTCCATCTTCAAATCTTATTTTGATTGGTTGTTAGTATATATGGATGATATTTTTATTTTCTCAAAGAATATTCATGACCATTTCAACCATGTACAAATCTTCCTCCAAGTGTTCAAAAGGAATGGGCTAGTTTTGATTAGAAAGAAGATTGAATTATTTCAAACTTCTATCAAGTTCCTTGGCCATACAATCCATAATGGCAAGATATCTCTCCAGAAGCATGCCCTCGATTTTGTAGACAAATTTCCAGATACAATTACAGACAAAACACAACTTCATAGATTTCTTGGTTGTCTAAATTACATCAGCAATTTTTATCAGGATTGTGCTAAGGATTGAAATTTGTTAAACCAGAGATTGAAGAAAAATCCTATGCCCTGGACTGATGCGCATACAAATGTTGTAAGAAACATCAAAGCCAAGGTAAAGTCTCTTCCTGTCTTATATGTTGTTGACGACAATGCTTTTAAAGTGTTTGAATCAGATGCTAATGACCTTGGATGGGGAGGTATACTAAAACAAAAGAGTGAAGAACAAATATTTCAATTTGCCTCTGGAACTTGGAATCCTGTTGAAAGAAATTACTCCACAATTGAAAGAGAAGTAAAAGCTGCATGGAATTCTATTGACAAATTTGAAATCCATTTAGTCAATAAGAATTTCTTATTAAGAGCAGATGCTTCTACCTTAAATAAATTCCGAACATAGGACATCAAAAAGCCTGGTGAAGAAAAATTTGCTAGATGGCAAGCATTATTTGCTAATTTTGATTTTCAAGTTGAACATATTGTTAGTGTCGGTATCTTCATCCCTCCATCAGTGATCAAATTTCTCTTTTTGCATGCATATTAGGTGTCCCATCTGATCAGCTACATTCCATTAGGTCATGGATCAACTGATGGTAGTGGTTCATTGTCAATTTCCGTCATGGCATTCACCTGTTGGCCTGTTTTCACATGTTTTAGGTCATTTACCGTCATCTTGTTTCATTTCATTTACAAAGTCAGTTTTAGGGTTTTAGTCTCACTAGGTCTAGGGTTTGCCAACATGGTCATCCAAAACTCAATAAAAGGTCAGCAGGCACATGAGGAGGTTTTATAAGTTCATAGAATCATAAATTCATTGATAATACACTCAATAAATGGTTTTTAACTCAAAACTCTGTTTTGAGGTGAAAACAGAGTTTTTATTTTATGCACAAATTTTATGTAATTTAAAGTGCTTTCTATATGTAATAAGTTCCAGCTACTACCCTTGGTCCCCTTGCCAACTCCAGCCACTACACAAAACAAAAGAATCAATGCATAAGTTCATCAATTAATCAAGAAAAGTCACACTTCAAATGAAAAACATAGTTTTTGAGCAAAAGTGACTATGACATTATAAAAGTGGGTTTGAAATAAGGAAAAATCAAAAGGCATCCATATATAAAGTGAAAACATGATAGTCATCTATTTCATTATGCAAGACATCCTTGAAGAGCAAAAATCGTGATTTGGAGGCAAATTGAACACAAGAAGGTGAAAACCCTATTTTTCTAGAAAATCTGCCTGGAACTGCACATCAGAGGCAGTGTGTTGTGCATCAGACCGACGCTACACATTAGACTGGCACTGCGCATCAGTGGGTTTCAACCAGTGTAAAATTACAAGGGTGTTGCGCATGAGGAGGGTGCTGTGCATTGGGCCCAGTGCATTGCGCATCAGTCAAGAAAGTGCCAAAACCATCCCAAATCACCCAAAACTCCCAAAAATGCTGCATTTCTCTCCTACAAGTAAGTTCTCATTGGTTTTGAGCTAATTTTGGTCTTTTACATGTTTTCTTCATAAGTTTTGCATCATGAAAATCAAACCCTAGCTTGTCTTCATAAATTTCCATTTCATTGTAAAACTTTCACTCCATAACCAAACCCAAGATCTTTTTCCCCTTTTCTATATTTCATTGCCCTAAATTAATCCATTAATTTGATTTTCCATATCCCACTCCCCTAAGAAAACTCATTCCCTTCGTCAAACCCTAAATCCCTTCACAAAACCCTAATTTCCCAAAACCTCTCCCCTCATTCCCCAACTCCATTTCACATTTGTAAAATCTCTTCATACTCATCTCCCTTGTCCTCCCCCTTTATCATTTTCCACCATATTATCATCACATCACATCCCTAAGACAAGCACCATGACAAGAAGAAGTGAGTCAATTTATGAAGAAGAAACACTTAGTGACAGCTCAAGGGAAAGAAATGTACAGCCTAGGAGACCTCACAAGGGTGGTAAAATTATTAGAGAGGAACCTATTAGCATGACTGAACTCCTTGCTTTCCCTCTTGCTACCACATGTTTCAGATATCAGTATTGCTTTGAGTTTTGTGAGATGATTGAGAGGGTTAGATACCATCATGAGTTAGCAAGGCAATTTGTCATAAACATGGAAAATAATGTAGTGCACCTTGCTGGGGTCAATTCCACTCTTTCACCAGCTATCATTACACAAGCTACAAGAATGCCAGATGTAGGGGAAAAATGGAACAAAAAGAAAAAAGAAGGATGAAAAGCTCAACATTTTGGCTAATGTCACTTTAGCCCAATAAAGTAACCCATGATGCAGATTTGAGCCAAAATTGGGCCAATTTGAGACAATTTTGTCATTTTCCAAATTTTAAAAATAGAAACACAGGAAATTCTTGCCTGTGGCGCTGCGCATTGAATTGATTCATCGTCTTAACAAATGGCTTCTAGATTTCAATTCAACATAAAAAAATAAGCAAACCCAGAAAGTTTCATCAATTCTGGAGGAGATCTTGGCCACCAAAAGGGCAAAAAACACTCAAAAAGTGCCCTCTCTAACACTTTTTGGACACAAAGGAACCAGTCTTGGGAGAATCCACCTTTGAGGGGGAAATGACCTCCAAATCAGATAATTCAAAGTGTTCCAGAAACTATATAGGCAAGGCTTTCCAACAAGCTATCTTGTGCCTGATTTGGATGAGTGGAAGGCCTCCAAAAGTAGCCTTGAAGTGGCACAGCGCATCAGGCAATTTTTTTCCCAATTTTGCCTAAAAACTCAGAATTTCGCCCAGTTTGACTATCAGTTGACTTTTTATTTTCTCCTTGGTAAATTTGCAATGGTAAATGATGTAATATGATGTAAATATGATTGTAAATAACTTAAGCGGGTAGATACATCAGTTAGAGGTGGTTTGAGGTTGAATGAATCAATTTCCATAGTTTTAGAGGCAAGTTGTTACACTACCTATTTTCTAGTTCCTAGTTTAGATGTTGTTGAAACAACTCCTTGACTCATGGATTCGACCCCTGATGGCTAGCATTGGTGGTTTGATGCTTATATCTTGTACTTTCTTAGCCATTTGTCAAGGTTGGACTTTTGTGGATGCATTGAGCACTATTGTAAATCACTTCTGCAGTTTGGCAAGGAAATGAACCAGGGTTTTGCAGCATTTTGTGGGATTCTTGTGGTAATGTGTATTGGCATTGTTTTTTCCTCTGTGATTTAGTTTCTCTTATGTGTATATGTGCCACCATCTATCTTTTTCTACATAACTAAATGAATCAAGATTAATAGGTGGAATCCATTGATGTTCAGTGCTCTGCCTTAGGGTTTCATTTAGTTTTAAATGTTTTTTGTTGTTTGAAGAGGAATCATGAACCTTACATGCCCTCTCCAACTCCTCACCAGCCTTTAGACTCACCATCACATTCATTTCAAAGTGCTAAAACACTTGCCTACCTTGTCCCACAGAAACCTCTGCAAATTTGAGTTGATTTCCTGGACCCAAAGCTGCCTTCCTCATTTGATCCAGCAACCAACCATTAAAATCAAACAAAATCCTCTGAGCAAACATACCTAGCCTAAAATTAGTATTCATTTCAATCATCTCAAGCTTTAGTTGTCATATTATTTTTGAGATTGACAAGGAGAGAGCCCTCTCCCGACCTAGTAGGGATAGCTACCAGGTTAAGTGTGGTTTGATGTTACCCTAGACCTTCCTTCCTTTAGCCTGGTAGATTTAGGCACTAACACATATCAAAGGATTAGTAATTGCTTGCTTGACTTTCTTAGCAAAGATTATATACAGCAACAACATGTTATGATAATAGTCACAGAGTGGGATCAAAATCAACACCAGGAAGTATTAAGATCCATTCATGAAGATAAAAGTTGGTTAGAATATAAAGATAATTGGAAACCAACTTGGCAGCTGAGAAACACCAAAGTGTTAGATGCAAATCTTCAAGCCCACATAGACATTCTACATTTGGTTCCAGAAAGGAAAGTATACCCAAAAGCGAGCAAATGGATCCACGATATGGTATACTCAAGAAATATGAATGCAGCACGCCTAGCAGAAGAATCACTGAGAAGTGATTTTCATGATATCAGCATGATTTGGTCAAAAGGAGGTGAAGGTTAGTACTCAAAAATACATCACTCTTTATAAATGGATCCAGCCAGAAGAACTATTTCTTTTCGAGAGTTAGACGAGAAAGAGAAAGTTGAAGAAAATCCCCTTAGGGATATGTTTGCATCTGCCTCTAGTCGCGTGATTAATTCTGCTGAATTAGAATATGAAGAGTCACAACCATCTGCCAGATGGCAACTCCCTAGTATAAATGCATCTGAAGTCTATGTTGATCTTCCTGTTTTTAATCTAAATTTTGCCACTAGAATTTCTATAAAAGAATCTATAAGTTAGATCCAAGAAAATTTTGAGTGTGTACAGTCCATCCTGCTTCTGAATCCAAAACAACTCCAAGCTAAAGCAAAGAGGCTAAAAACTCAATACTTACATCTGGGTTGCATTAGAATCAGAATCCATTCATTAACTCATGAAGGGTTAAACACTTTTTTTCTCTATATAGTCAGAGACCTCACTTATAATAAATATACCGATTCTATGATAGGAGGTATTGTGGCTCCCTTGTTGAATGGCCCTGTCTATTTTGATTGTTACCCAAATTTCTCAGTTTATGTATTTGACGAAACAATCGAAAACATTCTCCAATTGCAGATCTAGACCATTGGATTTGATATGTCTAAAAAGAGGCATAATATCGCCATTCAGACACGAGGATGTTTCAAGCATACAAATACTCTATATCTAGCAGTCCTCCATGCTCCCAGTAAGGATTCAAAGTCAAGTGTGGTAGTTCTAGTCGATTCAAATAACCAAAAGATAGAACACCAAACAATTACGTGGCAAGATCTTACTTTCCCTGAACATGGGGTTGTCTCAAAACCCAAGCCTCCTGCTATGAAAAATATAACCTATAGAAATATCGAAGAAGACCAATCCTCTATTATTCTCTTTTCCTAGAAGATCTACTATTGACCGCAGAAGGACTGACCAAGCATGCAGAAGTTCACCATGGTATAGAGCTCCCCTTTATATTGATACTGCTTGTTCAAGTTCAGCTTCAAATTCTTGTAAACATATTTCTCTGTTTGATTTTGCCCAGTTAGTAAACTTTTCCTCTTTAGAAGTCATTTTTCATGAGTGTAAATAATCTGTGAATCTATGTAGCCCTGCTAAAATGGGTATTCATGCCAATCATCATCCCAACACAGGGGAAGATATGCCTGCCACTACAGTTAATCCATGTCAAAATCTTAAATTCTCAGATATTCCTTTTCCACATGAAACTGACCATGTAATGATGATGCATGAACTCCCTCCATTAGAGAATGAAGACCCTTTTCTTATAGAAATGTTTAGCAAAATGAGACCAACATATATGCCAAGATATGGTCTAGGCTATCTTGAACAAATGAACGACTTAATCCCTGAGTCAAGGTTCAGCACAGTTCTAGATGATTGTAAGAAGCCATCAGTCCGAGAAATGCATAAATTTTTCACTCTAATGGATGGTTGTAGAAAATACAAAATATATTCTCAATGGATGAAAGAAATGTTAAATTGGGATATTTATACCCATCCAAAGGCATAAAGTTTTGGACTCACCTATACAGTTGAATAAAAAGTTAAGATGTCCCAAGAATGGAAAACTTTCATGGAGAAAACAAAGACTTGGATATCTTTCTATGTTTAGAAAGACATGAATCAATCAGAAAATCTTCTAATGACTGATGCTGCATCTTGCTCTACAGTACAACACTCATGGTCTGCCTTAGATGGTAGTAAGATTGAACCTCCTTCCACATTTCCACCTTATAAAGGGATCATCCTCGGGGAAGCTCAGAACTCAGCAAAAGCTATCCCTTTAGTACTTAAGGATGATAGTGCCTTAGGCATTGATGGTAGGATTCAAAAGGCCAGTGAACAATTAAACTGGACTAACACAGCCATCAAAGGATTGGAAATGAGTTCTACAAAATCCTTTGTTGTAAAATAAGACTTTGATAATCTTCAAGTTTCAATCAACAATGTAAATAATTTTTTAAATGATGTATAGTTTTCCTCTTCAGTAGTAAAGAGCTATGTTAGGGAATCTTTGAATAAATTAGAAGAAGTAGAAGATAAACTTGTAGATCAAATGCATTCTACAAAAGGACTTATAACAAACTTGGCTGGAAAATTTGATAAGAGACATGTATCTAATTCTGAGAAGCCAGTTCCTACTTCCTTCCTATATAAAAGGAATATTCAAATCCATGGTCCTGTCAAGCCAGTTGACAGATTTCCTCATCTATTCCCGAAAGAAGCCTCACAGTCTTTACCAAAATCCTCTAAAGAAAAGACTGATACTTCTAACCAAACTTCTATTGCCTCTTTATTTAAGGAACCAGAGAAAGAACTAGAATCTCAAATCTTACCGATCTAGGAGCCACTCGAAAGTTAGTTCAGCAAATATCCAGCTCTTGATATTAGTGGTAAAGGAAAGGTTCTAGAAACCCATACCTTTTTTCCAGACTCTCATCGAGAATGGAATATTGATAACTTCAGTGTGGGACAAATAAGGAAAATGATTGATATGATGTTTACTAAATATAAGCTTATGTGTTTAGGAGGGAAAGATGAAATAGAAGCCTGCAAAACCATCATCCAATGTTTTACAGGAACTTTCCTATGATGGTGGGAAATTGAATCATCCCCAGCTCTACTAGCAAAAATGGAGAAAGAATTGTTGAACGATGAAGTTGGAGATATAATTCACAACACTTATGGTAGACCTCAAAATAATATGATTGGAGCCCTCACCTCCATGATCCTAGAGCATTGGTGTGGCTTAGAAACAGAAATCGTAGGCAAACATGAAATAATTTTGATGAATCCTAAATGCAATAAGATATCTCAATATGAAGACTTTCACAGAGATTGGATGCAGCACATCTATGAGGTGAAATATTATAAAAATCTGCTCTAGAAACAAGTATACCTTGCATCTCTTCCTTCCATATTTGTAGATTATATTTGCCTACATGAAGTCTTCCAGTTACCATTTGAATATTTTACTTGGAGAGAAATATATTCTATCATTACTAAATCTTTGATTGGTCATTGCACAAGTTCTAAAGTAAATAAATCTTTAGAAAAACTCTCAAGATTGCCTGACACTAAATCCATCTGCAGGAAATATGGCTTAAATGTTGAAGATCCTCTAGTCAAGAGGAGAAAAGCCAAAATAAAAGTAAAGAAGGAAAAGAAACAAACATCCAAGTTTGACAAAGGTAGGAGAAAGTCCCCATGGAAGTCCAAAAGAGGATATTACAAATATATCCCAAAGACCCATTACTACAAGCCATCTGGCATCCATCTCCATAGCTCCAAAGTGGAGAAATGAAATAAATTAACTTGGTGGTTATGTGGCCAGACAGGCCATACTTCAAACAAATGTCTAGTTGGCGAAGAATCTAAGAGAGATAGAGGCAAGAAATCACAGCCTCTAAATGTGCAGAATAAAATTGTCAAAACAGAACCTCAAATGTTGTGCATGAGATGTGGGTCAAGAAGTCATAAAACGGATCATTGTCCCAATGTTGTAATCCATGAACAAATACAGCAACAATAGCTTGAAGATTCATCTACATACTCCTTCAACTCCTCTTCTTAGGAGTCATCAGCTGAATAGCTTAATGCTCATATTCAACCATGTTTCTGTTCAGATTCAAATGATTGTCAATGTCATTACTCCTCATATTATGATTCTCACTCTTCTACTGATCTTTCTATTAATGAAACACTTTCCAAACAACTCAAAGAAAAAGTATTGAGGCCGAGACAGTAGAAGAAGAAGAACTAAAACTTCTTGCACAAATCTGTGCTATGGAAGAAGGAGACATGAAGAATCAACCCCTTGAAGCCTTTGTAGACCAGCTTAAATATTCAAAACCTTTAAAAAATTCTAAGAAGCCACTCTTTTTCGATGACTCCTATGAAAGGAACACCAAATCATTTCAAGGACATCAATCCCAGGACAAATTTCGTTCACTCAATTTGGGGGAGGTAAGCAGAGAAATCCATTATTCTAAAGCAAAAATTTCTACTTCAAAATCTAAAATAGAATTGTTAGACAAAGGAAAACATCCCCTGCCACAAAATATTTCTACACATACAAATGCATATAAATTGCATACTCCACAATTTTCTAGTGAATCAAAAGTTGAGATTGGTGAAGGGCAAAGGGATGCCACAACGGGTTTCAGAGAAATGAGAATCCTAATGGTTGAATACCAAAAACATCATGTTCTCATAGATATTTATATGAAAAGTGAAATATTTTCTCTGACTGCACTAATTGACTCAGGTGCAGATGTGAATATTATCAATACTAAAGTTATCCCAACTAAGTATTGGGTTGTAGCCAATAGAAAGGTTATTGGCCTGGGAAACAAAACTCTCAAGTATGAGGTTCCTAAATCCTCCATATGTTTTGATCATCACTGCATTAAACCCAAATTTGCAGTAGCAGACATTCCTGTTGATTGTATCTTAGGAAATGTCTTCCTAGCAGTTGTAGAACCATGTGGTTCTGTCCATTTAAAAGGAAATAAACTTGGATACTTCATTACTGTCCCTACCTCACATGGAGGACCCAAGGGAATTGAAATGCCATATGTCTCAAGTCCTAGAGTATCTACTATGGTACAAGCCATGCAAGAATTGGATGAAGCCAAGACTAAATTAATTGAATTCAAAGAGTTGAAATCGTCAACCTAGGTAGAAGAACAATTAAAGAATCCTCTTAATCAAAAGAGAATTTCTGAAATGATTAAATGTTTTGAAGCAGAATGTTGTTCCGAAGAACCAAACGCTTTCTAGCATAGAAAGCAATATTCTAGTGAACTGCCTTATAAAATAGAATACGAAGGAAGGCTTTGCAAGAGTAAAGCTATTCCCATGAATAAATAATATAGAGACCTCTCTGAAAAAGAAATAAAACAATTATTAGATAAGAAATTGATTAGAGAGTCTGACAGTCCTTGGAATTGCTATGGATTCTATGTTAACAAAAGGTCTGAACAAATTAGAGGAATCCCCAGGTTAGTTATAAACTACAAGCCTCTAAATTCTATTCTAGTAGACAATACTTATCCAATATCCCATAAAGGCGACCTTTTAAGCATAATTACAAGAGTAACAGTTTTCTCAAAATTTGATCTCAAGTCAAGATTCTAGCTGGTGGCCATAACAGAGAAAGATAAATTCAAGACAACTTTCAGTGTGCCTGCTGGACACTATGAGTGGAATTTCATGCCATTTGGTTTAAAACATGCCCCATAAAGTTTCGGAAAGTCATGGATTCCATCTTCAAACCTTATTTTGATTGGTTGTTAGTATATATAGATGATATTCTTATTTTCTCAAAGAATATTCATGATCATTTCAAGCATGTACATATCTTCCTCCAAGGGGTCAAAATGAATGGACTGGTTTTGAGCAAAAAGAAGATTGAATTATTTCAAACTTCTATCAAGTTCCTTGGCCATACAATCCAGAATGGATAGATATCTCTACAGAAGCATGCCCTTGATTTTGCAGACAAATTTCCAGATACAATTACAGACAAAATACAACTTCAGAGATTTCTTGGTTGTCTAAATTACGTTAGCAATTTTTATCAAGATTGTGCTAAGGATCAAAATCGGTTAAACCAGAGATTGAAGAAAAATCCTATGCCCTAGACTGATGCTCATACAAATGTTGTAAGAAACATCAAAGCCAAGGTAAAATATCTTCCTATCTTATATGTTGTTGATGAAAATTCTTTTAAAATTGTTGAATCAGATTCCAGTGACCTTGGATGGGGAGGTATACTCAAACAAAAGAAAGATGGTGAAGAACAGATAGTTCGATTTGCCTCTGGAACTTGGAATCCTGTTGAAATAAATTACTCCACAATTGAAAGATAAGTAAAAGATGCATGGAATTCTATTGACGAATTTGAAATCCATTTAGTCAATAATAATTTCTTATTAAGAACGGATGCTTCTGCCTTAAAGAAAGTCCTAAATAACGACATCAAAAAGCCTGGTGAAGCAAAATTTGCTAGATGGCAAGCATTATTTGCTAATTTTGATTTTCAAGTTGAACATATCAAAGGATCAGTAAATTGTTTGCCTAATTTTCTTAGCAGAGAATATATACAGCAACAACATGTTATGATAATAATCACAGAGTGGGATCAAAATCAACACCACGAAGTATTAAGATCCATTCTTGAAGATAAAAGTTGGTCAGAATATAGAGATAATTGGAAACCAACTTGTCAGTAAGAAACACCAGTGTTAGATGCAAATCTTCAAGCCCACACAGACATTCTACATTTGGTTCCAGAAAGGAAAGTATACCAAAAAGGGAGAAAATGGATCGATGATTTGGTATACTCAATAAATATGAATGTAGCACGCCTAGAAGAAGAATCACCGAGAAGTGATTTTCATGATATTAGCATGATTTGGTCAATAGGAGGTGATAGACATAGAATCTATCACAAATATTTTTGTATAAACTGAACTAGGAATATCCACTGGCCTATCATAACAAACAATGCTACTCTATGGCCAGGAAATGATCCAAATCTTATATTTCCTAATACGGTTTACAATTTTGCAGGATATAAGAAGCTATGGTGGGATATCCTAAATGTTGATTGAAAAATGAAACCCACTATACCAAACTACAATTTTGGACAACATGGGCCATGCAAAGAAATAAACAATGTGAATGGTTACAGGCTTGGTGGACAGACTATGGTGTCAATAAAAACAACTATCAACCCTCTCTATTATGAGTCTCACTATAGAATGAAGTGCGACAGATGTTTTGAAAATAATGTTTTAGATTGTTCCCATACTCCTTGTAAGATTGGCAGAGATCTACAACATCTTTCTGATTGTGAGATACTGAACCAGTACATGACTAGACGTCATGGATGGCTAACTAAAATAAAACATTAGATTGTACTAAACAAGCCCATGATAGTCAGAAGAATCTATACAAAAGCATGGGATGATTGTTTGTATGAAAAATTACGTTTTCCTGGAATCATGGTCTTTAATGACCCGGCCTAAAGCAGTCCTCATGGACCCCACTATGTAATGTCTAGTCACGGACTTAAAGTGACCGGTTTTCCAGTGGGCTTTCTAGTAAAAATCTTCCACTGTGTATTTACCTTTAATAATGGATTCAGTACAAGATTCGATCTCATCAGGAGACTCGGAGCACTTCTCCGACCGTTGGTGGGGTTTGACCCCACATCTACATGACTGATTGATGAAGGTACTCAAATTCCTTTTGTACATAGAGGCCCGACCATCAAATGCTTGTCCCCTCTCTTTCCGATATAAGGAATAGGGTAAGGCTCATTTGAGGGGAGGCGACAGTGAGAGTGAAAGGGTGAGTGTATGAAGAAGATCTTTCTTTCCTTCCTGCTCTGTAACTGCAGACATCCGTCTAATCTGCTTGCATCACGAAGAAGGTTGACATTTTAAAAGAGTCTTAGGAGATTTGGGAAGCCTGCGTATCTATGTGCTCGGCATAGATAAGAACCTAAAGTGGCTAGTTCTATAGAGAGTCTATGTGTGTGTATTGATAGTTTCGCTCTTATTTGCGAACACAGTCTATCCTGTAAAGGATCTTTCTAAAATCAATAAAGACAGTGTTTTCTTGTTCTAGATATGAGTACTCATATTGTGCAACAAATATCTGTTGAGGTAGTATTTGCCTCAGTTATTCTTACTTGAGGTTCGCTAGAGGTCTGCCAAACGGTAGAAGGGATGCCAAGACCGAAAGAAGGTGAGGGAAGCCATGAAGAAAGGTCGCTAGAGCATGAAATACCTGAGTAGGTTCGTGTATGGGTTCATGTAAAGAAGAATAAAAAGACAGAGAAGAGACTCGACAAGGCCAGTCAGCCAAGTTGTTATTGCAAGCTTCAAGTAAAGCCCCTGCTGAGAGCACTTCACAGAAAATTGAACATACTCTTCCTTTCATTATCGTTGCAAATTTTGGCATTTCGCGGCAGCCGAGATGGGAAAATTAATCATTGATTTATTAATGCTATGCATGTGGACACTCAATGTTTGGACAATGTTTTTGACTAGATATATTTCTAGAAAATATTTTCTCCTAAATTTGATAGATTTATTGTTTAAATTCTTTTAAATATGATGAATCCTTTTAACATTCAAAAGTACATTTTAAATAATAAAACAAACTCACTAATTTAACCATATCCATATCATCAAATTCAAGAAAATGAAAGTATTAAACAACACCGCCAACAACAACCCCAAAAAAAATTGTGTTTTTAAAACTGCAACATTAAATTCCCTATTGAGCACACTGACATCTTGTTGGCATACAGAGACACTGATGATTATTTTGGGAAAATTAAGCGTTGTAAAGCACGAAGTCTTTGTATTTGTTGTCACTTCGTTGACTATCTCGAAGATTCTTACACAACTGCTGAAAAAGTACAACCAACGTGTTGACTATTGTGTTCTTTTCTAACTGCAACACTAGATTTATTCGGCAACCCTTATCCTGATTGCAGATTATCAAAAACCTGATTACCAGGGGTTAAATTTGATGCCATATGTACATATTTTCTTTTTTTACACATAAAATACTATCTATTTCAAAATCTACATGTCATCTCTAACTTGCCAATAATTTTTAAAAACATCATATTGACGGGCATATTAAAAAATAGCAAGTTTATA